>LPNX010222204.1:200027-247490 GCA_001517045.1 Pseudotsuga menziesii | reverse complement strand
AAGTGCTTCATATGAGGGATTTCTTAACGCAGACACAGGAAGTGGCTGCAAGTCTAGCAACTCAGTTGGAGGTGGGTATTTCTCTGGCAAAATAAGATGTATAAATGAAACTGGCAATATTGTCTGTGTCCCTAACCACTCATGACCATATTTTTTTTTAAAAAACTACAGATATCGTCTCTATATCGACGGCTTGCCGTGGAACTTTGCGACGGTTACTCATCGATATAGCGACGCTTACTCGTGGAACTTTGCGACGCTTACTCGTCGATAAAGCGACGCCTACTCGTCGAAATAGCGACGCTTACTCGTGGAACTTTGCGACGCTTACTCGTGGAACTTTGCGATGCTTACTCGTCGATAAAGCGACGCCTACTCGTCGATAGTTTCTTCAAGCTCTTTTGATTCTTCACCATGACCTTCTTGTTCTTCCTTTTGACTGATCAATTCAGTCTTTAGTTCTTCAAATTCAACATCCTTGTCTTTCATCTGATCCCACAACTCTTTATCCTTATGCTTGAGATTCACAAGCAATACTTTCATTGTCATGGTCTTTTGCCGATATTCATTCAAAGAATCTAATATTTTCTTTTTGAACTTCGTGAATTCATTATGGTTCAAATTTACTGCGTTCATGAACCAATTAGCTCTGAGATCAATATTTAGAAAAGTGAGATGTATCTCATGTGCAACCATTGATATCCATTCATAATCATCTGCAAGGACCTTCTCAATTTCATCACACAAGGTATCATTACAATAACAATAATCCATACCTTTGTTGGAGTCCTCTTCTTGTTTGTATTCTTCTTGATTGACCTCTTCTAGGGGCTTGTCTTCTGAGTCCTTATCCGTTCTTTCCTTTTAATACTTGCTTTCCAACTTGAACCATAGGTCCTAAGCTGAAGTGTAAGCCCCTACACTTTCCAGTCATAGTGTATTAAGCATTACATTATCAAATTACATCACCATATGCATCATCTAAATCAACCATGAGTCATAAGCACAATCATCACATCAAGGGAGACACAAAGAGTATATGTAATTTGATCTTTATTTATGGTAATGGAAGACTACAATCTTCTCAATTACAATCAGTACCAACTGATGACAAGAGCACCAACTCTTGTAACAAGACCCAGACTAGTTTTAATAGATCCAACTAAGAAAGGTTTGAAGAGTTCAATCCTCAAGTGCAACATTATACTTGCATCAATTTATTCTTATGTACCTCTATACATCAATATCTATTGGTCAACCTCTGCTCATCACTCTTTGTCAATCTGCTCATCAACGTCTGTTCACCTGCTCATCATTGTTGCTCATCAATATTGTTGGTCATATTCTACTCATCATTCATTGTTGTTGTATCATCGATCAATGTCTTGGATATGATATTCAAGGAGTAGTCATGCATCAACATCATCAAGGAGAATGTTGCATAAAAAAAGGTTTGTCAAACATTCACAGACTATAAAGAGATCACTGAATTGCATCATCGTCATCATGTAGTATGCATCATCATCATCTCATTGTGCATCGTGTATGCATCATTAACATCAAGTATACATCATAGTGCATAGGATAGCATCATCACACTATTGTATGCATGTACATCATATTGTATAGGAGTGCATCAACTTCATAGAGCGTACATCATTATCACATGTAGTATCATAATAAAGTGTATCATATGATAGAATAAAGGTATGCAACATCATCATCATATCCTCCATAATGACTTCAAATACATATACCAATATATAGGCTCACATACTCATATCAAAGATGAACTCTATCCATGAGAGACATGTGCCATCACAAGAGAAACCCAAAATCATGAACCATACATTTTCGGAGATCAAAATATGAATAAAAAATATAAAAACCAAAATAAACTCCAGATAATTTCACCACATATCCCTCATAACAAGTTTTCCAACAAGACAAGAATTTTGTAATTCTGATTCCGTATGAGAAAGTTATGCCAATTTTAGTGAAGATATCAAAAACGTTTCTCCTCCACAAAGTTTTGAACTTTTCTCCAAGAGTTGTGAAATACCAAAGAGAGACTTGATTGTTGAACAAATGAATTTTTGATATTCTATTTATATAGTTTATGGAGGAAATTTAGTACCTCAAACTAGGATGACATGCAATTCAAAATTACAAATAATTAAATTCTCTTTTCTTTGGTCAGCTGACCCAAAAAGGTGGGGTACATCAACTTCAAAAATTCATATCTCTTCAACTGTAAGGAGGTAGAATATGCTCCACATATAAATGGAAATGGATTGAAGAGCACTATCTACCTATGATGGTTTTTATTTTCAAATTATTTTTATAATACCCTTAAAGTCTTCAATTTTTTCAGGACTACAAATATTCCACACATAGAGGTGCCAAAGACCATGTTACCTTATGCATCAGTTCCAAGGAAAAAGGATTCAATGGAATCATGAAATACATGAGGGATTCAATGGTATTCACATCCACATACTTAAAATCAACAAGTAGGATGTCTCTACCATACATTCATCATATCAACGGTATTGAGGACCCCTACACCACCAAGGTGTGTGGGTGCCTAGACTTCTCCTAGGGCACCATGACCTCATTAAAAACACAAATGACCACATAATGGGTCATTTGGACTCTTTGAAGTTCTACACTTATTCAACCCACCAAGAACTCTTTCTAGGGTACTAAGGCATAGGTTGTGGTACTAGGAAATCCAAAGAAACAACTAGGGAATGATAGAAACGACTTAGGGGAGATTAAATGCTCTAAAGGGTGTACATGGATTTTTCCATTGTCCCAAGGGCTCCATGTGCAAGCACTAGGACCATATTTAAGGGTTCTAATACCCCAACAATATTTAAAGGCTTCATTAATAACCCTAGTCAACATAATACCATCTCACTACATCAAGTGCAACTAGTGAAATCCAAGACCATACCAAGGGCATCAAGGTCTTCATCAAGGGTTCCAAGTCTTCATGGGATTCTTCATCATACCAAGGGAATTTTCATGAGTTCCATAACATGTCAAATACTATACAAGGTCACCATCATCATACGAGAGCTCCATGAACCGAACAAGGGTTGCAAGTACATCAAATCACTAAGTGTGGGTCCAAGGACTTCTTCAGGGCTTCTTAATTAAGAAAGAGACTTCATATGATTCTTCAACCACCTCAACCACACTAGAAGACCTCGAGTAGTCAAGATCCATCATCACATCACCTATGGGATTGCTAGGCCTTATCCTGTAGTACCATGACACCATCAAAGCATGAATTACCACATAATGGGTCATTAATGCTTCTCCAACCCATCAAGGGATTCTTCATCATCCACAAGAGCTTTAACACCATCTCAAGAGTCTTCGGGACCATCAGCAGGGTCTTCAGCATCTTCAACAAGGTGGTGGCTCCAAGATCCACCCTTGTGGGTATAGGGACCTTGTCAACTGGGTACAAGGTGCTTCAATGCACAAACCCAATATGTAATGGGTTCAAGGCACTCCAAGTGGGACTTGGTGGCATCAATGACAACCTATGGGGCCACTGCAAGTTCATGCTGGTATCAATGACAATTTCATCAATAGTTTCTAGTTAGTTATATTTGAGACATGGTACATATCTATAAATGAACATCATTTCCAACATTCTTACTAAGCCTCTGTCTAGGACAAGCTTGGTATAGTTCATAAAAACTCCTCTAGTTGAAGAGGGAGTAGTGATGTGTCTTCACATGAAGTAGCAGATAAAATCCCTATCAGTTAGTCATGGAACATGACTAAGGCATCCAAGGTCTATGATACCTTGTGGAGATAATCCACATGAGCATAGACATGGTCAAAGTCTCAGAGGCTATTGATACTCAAGAATAGTTATAGTTTGGACTGTCAAAGAATAGTTAAACCTCTCAGAGAGGTAGTTGGGGTGATTTAGTATAAAGAGAAGGATCATTGAGAAAGTGATCAGGCCTTGAAGAACATCACATAGAATGGAAATCTCATAGAGAACTTCTCTAGTTAGCAGAAGATTCAACAAGTCAAACAAAATGTTGAAGAGTGAAATAAAATATAAGACTTTCTTTCTACATGATATTACACATTTGTTGTATAATGTTGTATATGGTGGATTTAAAATCCATGGTTCCTAGAGAAAATTTATTATGGATTGGATCCAGATGATGCTACTATGTGTAAGTAGATGGTTGGTATTTGTGCAGACATGTTGTATTTTATCCTTACTAATAAGCATATGTTTGAGTACCTTTGAGGTACATTAGGACAAGCTCCAATGGCAGACCTATTATACGATTGTGCTATCCAACTATTGTTTTAGCTTGATATAAGTGATGTAATTTGCGACTATTACTACAAAAGATAAGAGTATTGCAACTGGTACTACAGAAGAAAGATGTATGTCAGAGAGTACTACAAAATAAAAATTTGTTTTGTGGGTAGTACTACATGATGAGGAATAGTATAGATTGGGAAGCTACCTACTAGGGTGAAATACTTGAGCCCATAGTTATTAGGTGTTAATAGTCAATATTTCTGAAAAACCTATATGTGTTATGATAAAAACATTTATATGAAGTTTTACTTCATTGAAGTCATGGTCATGTAAAATGAATTCTAGTACATAGCTACTAATGAGGAGATTGCAAATTTGTGACAAGCCTATATCTGTGACGAAGTTATAACACTTTTGAGATAAGCTTGGTATGGTAGGGAATGACTCCCTCATTGAGAGGGAGTGTTGAGATTACACTCCATCATGAGTCATTCTCCAGTATTGTGAGCAATATCAAGACAGTAGACTTGTGAGTAATATCAAGTCCTACAAATATTCTCATATGATTGAGGTGGTGATTTTGTAAATCTTGTGAGTAATATCAAGCCAAGTGTTGTGAGTAATATTAAGACAATAGAATTGTGAGTAATATCAAGTTCTACAACTATCCTCATGTAGTGAGGTGGTGGACTATACTGTGTAAAGTGGATATACTATGTGATGTATGGATAGTCATGGTCAACAAGTTATACAAGTCTCCTTTATGGATTAGATACCCCTAGAGTTATTTACTTTAGCATGTGACTATATGACCCTAGGTAATACATATGATCATAGGTTCAGAAACAACCTTATGAGTATGATATGATATAGAATTAATGAAAACACATATGGAATATGCAAAGAAAATTAGTATGAGCATAGAGATGGAGAGAATTCAAATTTCCCATGTATGCCACCAAGCGAACACAAATTGATAAGACATCAGTTGAGTCTTAGTTATGATAAAGAAAATTTTAGTAATTAAGGAATCAACTCCTTAATTTATGCAAGTAGTTGTTGAAGATAACACTAATGGATTTACATTTAGTTATGTTCAATTACATTCAATTATGTTAAGTTTCATTCATTTTTGTTCTGTTACATTCAATTATGTTCAATTACATTCAGTTATGTTCAGTTACATTCAATTACATTCAGTTACATTCAGTTACATGTAGTTCCATTTAGTTCATTTCAGTTCATTCAATTAACAACTTAGAGACAATTAAGCTCAGTGAATTAATGGAGGGCGTACATCTTCTTTGGGAGAGATAATTATGGAGTTCCAACTTGCAACCAAGTTAGTGGGGGCACATGGTTGAATAAGTGACAATGTTCTTAGTGTTAACAAGTTACTAAAGCATGCAAATATTCACTACCTCCTTTGTATGACTGAATTTGTATGGTTATTAAAGTGTTATGCACTTGGGAAGACCAATACAATGTTCCATTTGATCTCTCCTCTCTTGTGCTCTCTGATCAAGCAATCTGCTATTATGTTGTAATCATTCTCTGTCAATTCTAAATCATACTCTAATATTGTTTGATGGGGTGTTTATCCTCCAAATCAGTGGATGGTTTCCCCAGGATATATCTTGTGTTCTATGGTTTGATTTATTTATGTCTTTGGAATTCAACAAGTATTGTGAAGAGCGTGGAACAAAGAGACAATTTTTAGTAGCTAGAACACCTCAACAAAATGGAGTTGTTGAAAGAAATAATAGATTAGTAATGGACATGGCTAGAACCATGTTGAATGAATCTAAGTTGAATGACAAATTTTTGGGACACACAGTTCATACAACAGTTCACATCTTGAATAGAGGATTACTCAGAATAAAAAATGATAAAACTCCCTACGAGCTATGGACAGGAAGAGCGGCAAATGTATGACACTTTAGAACATTCGGAAGCAAGTGCTATATCAAAAGAGAAGATAAGAAGATTTGAAAATTTGCCTCTCGAGTAGACAAAGGCATATTCACCGGATATTCATCCAAAAATAAAGCTTACAGATGCTACAATTTGAGATTAGACAATGTGATCGAAAGCATCAAGTTCAAAATTGATGAGGGAAAACTAACATCACATTAGAGGAAATTTCAACTCAAAATGGGCCTCCTAAAATGAACAAATAAAATAATAGTTAAAATAATAAAATAATATTTATTAATTTTGGAGGAAGAAAAGAAAAAAACTACTTTTTTGTTTGTATTTTTGACATATATCCCCGTGTTTTTACTCAAATTTTGATCGGGAGAGCTCGTTGGATGCGGAATTAAATTCCGCATCCAACGAGTACCCACTCGGCATACTTTTGACGGACCCCACTACCCCAAAAACAAGAAATACTTGAAAAAATGGAATGATGATGTCATCATTTCATTTTTTCAAGTATTTCTTGGTTTTGGGGTATCAGGGTACGTCAAAAGTATGTCGAGTGGGTACTTGTTGGGTGCGAAATTTAATTCCGCATCCAACGAGCTCTCCCGATCGAAATTTGAGTAAAAACACGGGGAGATATGTCAAAAATACAAACAAAAAAAATAGTTTTTTTTATGATACCTATCCCAAAATTTATATTAAAAAAGTGTTTAAGACCTATACGGTATTTCAAATTTAAAGCAATTTCATTGGCTAACACATGATGACATGGAATTTGAATAAAAATTAAAAGGCCCATTTTGAGTTGAAATTTCCTCTAATGTCTAGATAAGACTTAGAAGAATCAGATGATGAAGAAGAGGAATTTTCTATTAAGAAAGAAATGAATAGAATTAAAATGGAAGAACATCTAGATGAAGAACAACTCACAAAAGATGAAGAACAAAATCAACCAAATGTGGAACAAGAAGAACAGAAGGATCAACACATACCTAAGAGTTGATTCTAGAAGAATCATCCATTAGATCAAATTATTGGTGACAAGGATGCTAGAATAGGAACTAGAAGAAGACTATCCAAAAGAAATGAGTAGGTACACTTCTCTCTATTTCCTAGAACTGAACCAAGAAATTTTGCAGAGGCTAGTACATATGAGCACTGGGTCAAAGAAATGGAAGAAGAATTAGATCAAATTGAGAATACTGAAACATGGGAACTTGTTCCTAGACCAAGTAACAAGAATGTGATCGCACAAAGAGGGTTTTCAAAAAAAAAATTAATGAATATGGACAGGTGATTAGAAACAAGGATAGATTCATTTGTAAAGGCTGTGCTCATATTGAAGGAATAGACTTTGAAGAAACCATTGCATCAGTAGCTATAATGGAAGCTATCAGAATGGTATTGGCTTATGCTTTCTTCAAAGACATGAAAGTGTATCATATGGACGTAAAATCAAATTTTCTAAATGGGGAATTAGAAGAAGACATCTACATCAAACAACCAGAAGGATTTAAACTTTCATAAAATAAGGACTATGTATGCAGAATCAAAAGGGATTTATATGGGAAAAAGCAAGCTCGTAGAGCTTGGTACTCCATATAGGACAGGTACTTGCAACAACAAAACTTCAATAAGGGAAGTGTAGTGTTAGAACTGATTTTACCACACATGGTGGATCACACCTTTATAGCCTTCCCTGTCCCTCTGCAGACTCTTTAAAACCCATGGACCATTTTTGGTACTTTTGATGTTTCCAAGATCATCCCTAAAAGCATGCATTATTTTTTTTACGCGACTTTTAAACCTATTCTCACGTATATACGCGGATATGACCCTCAAACCCACATACATTAGGATGTGTGCAAAAGGCCAAATAGTTTTGGAGTTTTCCTTGATGTGGATCCAAATCACTTATCTCTTGGCCTTCCATATGCCTTGAGATCACTCAAATTTGACCTTCCATTAACCCATTGAAGCACTATATAAGGAACCTTTTGGATACTTTGAAGGAGGAGGAATTGAAGAGGAAGAAAACTACAGTCCGTTGTTGCCAAAGCTTATACTTGATTCTGCATCCCTTTGTCCCTTGGAGCAGTTTTTGTTCTTCCCAAGCTTGCCTTTTCTTGTGAGCTTGCTATCGAGAGATGGAGGATTGAAGTGGTGGAGGCCCAGGTGGAGGACTCAGTTTCTCCGATTCGTAGACGTGCCGAAAGAGGTTGTCACTATTGTAATCTCTGATTTATATTAATAGAAATATATTTTCCTGTACAATAATGTGTATTTAAATGAGTATTGAATCCACGGATGCTTTTAAATGTTTATATGTTATTGATTATATATGCTAGAGTAGGTCTAACACAATTATATAGCATGCTTGTCTTGTTTGTTGAATGTTGAGAGAGCAAATTGCTAATACAAGCAAGAGTGGAAAAGCTCAACGGGGATCTACATCAACCATCCGGAATAAGGTATGTTTCGAGATCCTTTAGTGTTAGATGTTTGGTTTCTCTTGCATATGGGAAATGATTGATTTCTGTGGTTACTCTATCTGTTGTGGTACCCCAAGCCATAGGAATTTTTTCTGCACACAACTGCATATGCTCTAAGTTTTTCCTTTGTGGGGAAGATTAAATGTTGCTAGGTGAGTTTTGATTATTGCTGAGTCTTCTTGGATGCTTCTAGAGTCTGTATACACCTCTATTTATGACCAGAGATGCTTTTTAGTTCGAAATTTTTTGAGATGTTCTTGGCATTGCATTTTCTATTTTTTGTTTTGGGATTAGTGCATTAGGTCTCTTTTACCTTAGTACTTTGCGTGGGTGCTGTTTTATAGTGCTTGCAGAGTCTGGGGGTGGTAGAATCATTCTTTTTCTTTATGATTTCATTTTAATTCAAAAAATACAAAAATATTTTCTTTTTTGCATCATTATGCATTATTGCATTTTTCATTTTGCATGGTACTTGCACTAGGTTTGCTTGGAGAAGTATTAGTTAGGTTTTCATATAGGAATGATTGCATTTTCATTTGAAGGAAAATTTTGCATTTCACATAGTAGCATACCCCTTTTTTCATTCAACATGGTGCATTTGCATTGATTGTTAGGTGTGCATTTTACTTCTTGTTTCCTCATAACACCATTAGTTGCACGATCATTTTCCCTTTTGAGTAATAAGCCAATTAAAATTAACACATAATAAAATGAATTACACTCTTTTCTTTTATAGGGTACACCAATAAGATTAGGTTTTAGGGTCTTGGAATAGTTCATTGTGAGAAAATTCTCCAATACCACTAAACAAAACATGTATGTATCTGTCCAGGTGAGAGTGTGAAATTCCTTGGTATAATTAGTGTTTCTCAGGATCCTCCTCTTACAAGGGAGTTAAGCACGAGCTAGTGTGAGCAGTTAATGATTGGGATGACCCCTGGTCATAACTGAGTAGCACCGGAGATATTTCCAGGATTATATTCCTATCTGGGGGATCTTTCGGGAGTTTCAAGATTTGCTACCCTACCCATATGGTTAATCCCTCCTGCGACTGTCTTCCTGAGCATTGATTATATTGAGGTGACCTTAGTTTCCTTACCTAGTTTATCGAGGGGGTACTTCACAGAGGTTATTCTGCAGGTGTCCTGGCTAGGTAGGGGTCGGATAGCATAGTCGCTATATGCGTTCAAGCTGAAGGCCACTATAGTTGGTTACGAATCTATGCTTGTTGTGTATGGGAGTCTCAAGCCTCTCCTAGGTGAGACATACCTGCTTCATTCAGGAGCTCACATATCCTACCCTTGTTTTCTTGTGATCTAGCTTTACATTGTATAGGTTTATGCTCTGTGCATGCTAGTTTGCCTAGGGTTTGCGTAATTAGAGAGAGTCTTTTTCATTTTTTGAGTCATTGTGGATTCAGGTAAGTCACTTCACCGTTCTCTTCATTTAGTAGGACTTTATCCTTCCACATCTCCTCCTCCTTTGGGAGAGAGAAACAGACAGTCTGGGTGGACTACTTCTCACATTGATTCATACACGATGGGAGATCGCGAGGATGAGATTTCTGAGATGGCTTCTCCACCTCAAGAGGTTGGGGATATAGATTCTACTCTTGTATATGATCCTTCACCAGAAATACCTTCACATTCTGGTTATGATCCCTCATTCACAGGTCGTTGGGATTGGTTTACAGGCAATGAGACTCGTCATGAACCCACAAGCACTAGTCATGTTCATTATGGCATGCCTGATATCCCTGCACACGATCCGGCACATCGTGCCAAGTTATAAATTGAACCTAGCACTACGCCTGGGGGCACTCCTATTCCTTTTCATGCGGAGAGATTCAGGAGCGCTAGTCACATTTCACTTTCCATCCCGGTGGTGGAAGCTACCTCACATGTCCATCCTAGACCTAGTGTTAGTAGTCATATGTGGATACCAGAACCGAGACGAGTGACCGCAGGGAATACCACTTACATCCCTTCACATGTCCCTTTGTCCTCAATTCCTACTCCTTCGAATGCATTTTTGGCAACCCTTCCTCCCCCTCATTCACATGGTCTTTCGGGCCGGAATGTTGCTACTAGTCATGTTCGTACTGCGACTACTTGCATGATAGTATCTCATATTCAAGTACATTTTGTTGTCTCGGGAGGTCATATTCCTGTTTTTGGATCATCTTACAGTCCATCGCAAGGAGTTCCCCATATCCCTAATTATGGAGCTTCTCATGGGACATCCCATGGGACATCTTATGGAGCTTCTCATGGAAAATATTATGGACCATAGTATGGACAGAGCTATCAAACCTATGGGTACGGGTATCAACAACCCACTTACTCCTCTAGTCAGCCTTATATGAACCAAAACTATCAAGGAGTGTGGCATAGACCGGCTCAATCTAGGCTCCCTTTCCTTGCAACATTACATTTACCTAACTTGTCGATACTAATGAACAATCCAGTATCTCATGACCCGGCTTGGCCGACTGTCCCTAACAAGCTTCCCTCAGACATTCCCAAATTCGAGGGAAAAGTAGGAGAATATCCTAGTGAACATGTCACTACTTTTCACCTTTGGTGCTCTTCCAATTCCTTACACGATGACTCAATCCATTTAAGACTATTTCAACGCACCCTCACCAGGCCTGCAGTGAAATGGTACATAGAGTTACCAAAGGGGGCATTCATTTTGTTCGATGACCTTGCTATGAATTTCCTCAATCACTTATAGCTACCCATGCATTACGACGTTGGTACAGAATTCTTGTCGACATTTCGACAAGACAAAGCCACACATATCTTGGACCATATCCAAGAGTGGTGTATATGGAAGAAGTTGATTAAATCTTTCATACCGCCGAAGTTTCTCCTTGAGTGGTTCCTTAAATCGTTGCTACCTTACATCGCAAAGGATTTTTCTACATCCGGAGTCCAAAATGAGGAACAAGAAATTTTTAGGGCACGTGAATTGGATTTGATTTATGCTTAATCCGGAATTTTATATGAGATCATACCTAATGCTCCACGTTCTAGTTTCGATCCCAAGATCAAGCCTAGACCACATGCCGATGGCATTGTGGGTTGTACAAGTACCAAACCTGCAGATTCAGTTGTTAAACAAGTGATTCAATTGTCTAATAATCAATCCACTTTAGGACAAGCCACAGCTTCGTCTCAACCCACCCAAACGGCGAGTGTACTTTTCATGCAATCATCGGACCATAAGGGAAACTAGCAGCCCGGAAGGAATAAGAAAAAGGGTAAAAACAATCATAAGGGTGGGAAAAAGAATGAAAATGCCAATTTTAATGACAAGAATGCCAGCAATGCTGGGGGGGGGAAAGAATTCTAAATGAAAGGTTAATTTTCCTTGCAAATTGTGTAAGGATGACCACCTCACCCACTTGTGCCCTCGTATGGAAGATGCCTCGAGGTTCATAGCACAGGGCCCAGTTGTGCTGGCCAATCCTTTACCCCATAATCAAAATATGAACTCGAGGACCCATGATCCTCATTGTGTGTCGGGTGGAGATCAAAATGCATTGAAAGCCAGTACTGGTGATGGTTTCATCAACATGGTGCATGCTACTAAGTTTGTGACTCGTGCAAAAGACTATGGTTCATCACAACCAAACCTTGGGAAAGAAACCACTCCAACCAAGAGCCCTTTGCGTATTGAAAACCCTATGGATAAACCTAAGGTTTCACCTCGCATTCCTGAGGGAGTCCTAAAGCATTCGGGGCATAATCCTAATGCCCAAGCCACCCAGAACTATTCTGTTGTCGAGGATTTGGGCCAAACTCCTTGTGCGATGTCGGCGCTTGAAGTACTTCAAAGTTGTCCTTTGCAAAGGAAAGCTTTGCTTTCTGCTCTTGGGGTTAATGATGATAACTCTTCTTCTGTCATCAAATTTGAAACCATGGGACTACAGCCTCGCTTGCCTTACTACATGTCTGTCTTGATTCATGTAGAGTGTCTTAACATGACCATCAAATGCACTATGATTGACGAAGGCGTTGCTGCTTCTGTGATGCCTTTGTCATACTGGAAGGGTTTGGGTTCTCCCGAGTTGTCTCAATCTGCTCACATGTTGACTGCCTTTGATGGTAGATCATTTCAGCTACATGAAATTCTTCCTTCTCTTAAGGTCCGTTTGGGAGGGAAGACCATCGCAATCGAGGTTGACATGGTTGATGCGCCCCTTGATTACAAGCTTTTACTGGGTTGGAATTGGATGTATAGAATGCAAGACGTAGCCTCTTCTCTATTTTGAGTAGTATGCTTTCCATTTAATGGGAATATTGTTATGACTTATTAGACATCATTAAAAAATGTGAGTGTTAATGCATCATCGGGAGCTTCTATCCCGATTATTGATCATTCTCAGTCAGCAACTGGGAGTGTGGGTGTAGGTATGTTTCCATCGCTTATGGGGACCTTTAGTTGTCCTACACCCGTTCTTATGATCGGATCTAGTTTAGGTGGGGCTTCATCTTCATTGAATTCAGTGTCTTTTCTCACTACCCATATGGAAGATCCTTGGATTCTTCCTTCACCGAGTCCTTCGAATGGACCTATCAAAACAAATGTGCCATTACCTACAGCAATGATAGCATATCAAGCGAATATTGATTGTGTTACAGAGCCTAGTCCTTCCTCTTCATGGATGGTGGAGGAGGACCCGTATGTGCCTCCTGCATGGGCAGTTGAGTCCTCTCACTCACATGATTTCCTTGATGATGTTTTTCCATTATATGAAGCCATTATTGAGGCCATGTCTGGGGTTGAGCCACCTTGGGAAGAGTTACATCATAGATCCTATTTTCTTCTCGATCTTGACCATTTGGAGCATGAATTTAGGGATATTCTTAGCGAGAAGATTGGTAGTCCAATGGTTCCATTGAGCTCTCTTGGTTAGATGGCTGATGGGAACATGGAGAATATATCACCTACTATTCCTATCAATATCTCTCGTGATCCTGGAAAAATTGAGAATGTCTACATTGGGGCAGACTATTCCTTTGATGAGATTAAGGAGTATACTGAGATGTTCAAAGAGTTTCATGACATATTTGCTTGGTCATACAAGGAAATGCCAGGTATTGACCCTCGTATTATCGAACATATAATTAAGGCCTATCTGAATGCAAATCCTGTTCGACAACGTTTGCGTGCAGTGAATCCTAAAAAAGCACCCGCTATTAAGGTTGATATAGAGACGCTATTAAAATTTGGTTTTATCTATCTCATTCCCTTGATGGAGTGGGTTTCAAACTTCATTGCGGTTGATAAGAAGCAGGGAACGATATGTATATGCACTGATTTTCATGATTTAAATTGTGCTTGCCCTAACGATAATTTTCCCACACCATTTATTGATCAAATTTTGGATGAGTGTGCAGAAAGTGAGGTATTTTCCTTTATGGACTGCTTTTCCAGATATAATTAGATTCAGATCAAGCCTGGGGATCAACACAAAATTGCATTTATTTTTCCTTGGGGTACGTTTTCATATCGAAAGATGCCTTTCGGTCTTAGAAACGTCGAAGCCACATTTCAGCGGGCTATGACCTTGATTTTTCACGATCTCAAAACAATTATTGAAGTCTTTTTGGATGACCTTGATGCTCATTCTCAGTTGAGATTGCGTCATCCATACCATTTGAGATTAGTATTTGAAAGATGTTGTCATTACCTGGTTACGTTAAATCCTCATAAGTGCATCTTTTGCATGAAGTTTGGTCGCTTACTAGGGTTCATTGTTTCCAAGGAGGGTATAAGAGTTGATCCCTTAAAGGTTGAGGCAATACTTCAATTGTCTCCCTCGCGCAATATTAGACATCTTCAATGTTTACAAGGCATGGAAAATTTATTACGAAGATTCATGATTAAGTTTGCCAATTTGACTAAAGGCTTTATGCATCTTTAAAGAAGGACGCTACCTTTTGTTGGGATGAGTGAGCCCAGGATTCCTTTGATGCTCTTAAGCGAGCCTTTTAGCCATCGATATTCAAAGATTGTGTCAATGCAGTCAAGAAGTGTCACCCTTTCCAAGTGTTTGCACGCAATATGCACTCACATCCTGCCCCGTTACATCCGATTATTATCGTCGGTCCCTTCACCAAATGGAGGCTTGACTTCATGGATTGCAACCCAGATTCGCCTGGGAGGCATCATCATATTATAGTGGCTATTGATTATTTCACGAAATGGGTTGAGGCTATGCCCATGGTTAAATCCGACGGTGAGACAGCCGCACATTTCGTATTCAACCAAATTATTACTCGGTTTGGCATTTTGAAAGAGCTTATCACTGACCATGGTAGGCACTTTCAGAATAGAATGATGGAAGAGTTGGCCTCGAAGTTATGGTATAAGCAAGAGCACTCCTCTTCTTATTACCCTCAGGTGAATGGATAAGTTGAAGTAGTGAACAAATCACTTAAGTCGATTCTCCAATGAACCATCGCACAAAGCAAGACGAATTGGCATATCATGTTATATCTTGCTTTGTGGGCCTATAGGACTGTAGTTAAGACTACCACCAGTTTTTCTCCATATCAGCTCATACATGGAGTGGAGTCTGTCTTTCCGGTTAAATCTGAAATCCCTACGTTGAAGCTAGCGATAGAGCTTTTACCAAACACTTCCGCATTGGAGGAATGTTTGGTCCACTTAGAGCAGCTTGATGAGCAGTGCTAATATGCTTTAGTGGATCTAGAAGTAAATAAGCATCGCGTTAAGGTCCAGTATGATAAGTCTATCCATCCGAGGAGGTTTATTAAAGGTGATTTGATCCTTTTGTGGGATCAAGCTAAATAACCCTTGGGGACAGGGAAGTTCAATCCCATGTAGCATGGTATTTACGTAGTCAAATATGTGTTAGAGAAGGGTGCCTCTGATCTGGTGGAATATGAAGAGACAGCCTTGGCAAAGCCTAGAAATGGGCTCTATCTTAAAAAATACTATGCATAATCTTTAGCCAGGGCTGATTATTGTATATTATTGTATAGTTTTTTGCATAGTTAGGTTTTCTTATGGTTATCGGGTTTTTTTATTAGTTTCATTTATTATGGTAGATGTCAATGGAGTCTTCCGCTTACATAGGATTCGCTAATGGTGCTAGCCGCCACACTCAAAACTTCGCCTCTGCTGCTTGGGTAATTTATACTCCTACGGGTCAGGTATTGTCTTCAGGAGGCATATGTTTATGGCCCTATTCGAACAATGTTGCTGAGTATGGTGTCGTTATTGAGCTATTGTGGGATGCCATTTCACATGGTGTTCTCTCTCTTGAGGTGCATCTTGATTCATAGTTAGTAGTGTCACAGCTTAATGGCTTGTATCATATTAGGGATCTGACATTATTACGAAGATTCTTACGTGTGAGATTGTTAGAAAGGCGATTTGATAACATAACATACATACATGTTTCAAGAATTTTTAATCAAGTTGCTGACTCATATGCTAACTATGTGTTAAATTGGAATTTGTTTCATAGACCAGAAGCATATCACAAACATACATTTTTACACACATGTAAATAAATAAAATCAATCATCATAAAAAAAATTCATTAAACATCCAAAATGTGGCATCATAATACATAAGTGTCATAATACAAAAATGGGGCTTCCGAGCCACCAAAATATAATACACAATAATGCAAAAGTGAAGCACTCTCAGGTCTCTAAGCCTGTGGAGGAGGAGGGGGGTTCTGATCGTGGTAGCACACCATGGCTCTAGCTAGTCATCAGAATAACCAAACCCATGCTCATGGTACACCAACCACCTAACACTGCATGGCCTCAGGCAAGTCCTCAACTTGCACCATGGGTACCCTGTGTGTCAAGCATACAAAGTTTCTATGGATGATTTGGAGCTTCTGCTCTGCATCCACACCCATGATGTCATCTCCTCTTCCCCTCCATCTATGACAAGGGAAACCGTCAGGCTACCGTGGTCCAACATCTGCATACACATGACAAATTGTCACTACGTGTCGTCACACCAAAACATGTCTTTTGAGTGAATATATCAAAAAACACAAAAACAAATTAATAACTCAAAAAACTTAAAAAAGAGGGTTTGGGATTCGTTACCTATATCACCATATGTTGCTCCTGGTGGTAGGGGCATGTCTGGATCTCCCCAGAAATTTATTCCTACATAAGGATAATCATCAATGACCAGTAATTAGACGATGGACTACTATGTTCGACCTCAACACCTCTATTCACAAAGTAGGACATGTACTCATAGCAGATTGTGTAGAAGACCTTCTAGATTGGTGGCATTTCATATATGCTACCTCATTGATTGTTCCATTGTTCATGAGATTTCATCTCTCGTGACTTGATTCCAGTGTATGTCAGATATTTCCATACATTATGGAGATCTTGATCCATTATATATCTTCAGCTTTCATGGAGATCATGATCCTTTGTATCTTCATCATGGAGATTCTGATATATCTATATTGTACATGGCGATGACCACACATGTCATATTTTGTATCATGCCTATTCATGGCCATCGTACTCTTATGTATCCGGGACTGCTATATCTACTTGCAATTATGTGCAAAGTTTAATCATTGTATTATACTGTTGGATGGCTGGTTCTTCCACCTGGTTCTTCATCACTCCACTTTTGGGATGGACTTATAATTTATTTCAGCCATCGTATCACCCATCTGACCTCACACATTAGGGGACATCTGTTACAGCTGATTTTACCACACATGGTGGATCACACCTTTATGGCCTTCCCTATCCCTCTGCAAACACTTTACACCCCATGGACCATTTTTTGGTACCTTTGATGTTTCCAAGATCATCCCTACAACATGCATTATTTTCTATACGCGACTTTTAAACCTACTCTCGCATATATATGTGGATATGACGCTCAAACCCACGTACATCAGGATGTGTGCAAAAGGCCAAATAGTTTTGGAGTTTTCCTTGATGTGGATCCGATTCACTTGTCTCATGGCCTTCCATATGCCTTGAGATCACTCAAATTTGACCTTCCATTACCCCATTGAAGCACTATATAAGGAACCCTTTAGATACATTGAAGGAGGAGGAATTGAAGAGCAAGAAAACTATAGTCCATTGTTTCCAGAGCTTATACTTGAGTCTGCATCCCTTTGTCCCTTGGAGCACTTTGTGTTCTTCCCAAGCTTTCCTTTGCTTGTGAGCTTGCTATCGAGAGATGGAGGATTGAAGTGGTGGAGGCCCAGGTGGAGGACTCAGTTTCTCCGATTCGCAGATGTGCCGACAGAGGTTGTCACTATTGTAATCTCTGATTTATATTAATAGAAATATATTTTCATGTCTAATAATGTGTATTTAAATGAGTATTGAATCCATGGATGCTTTTAAATGCTTATATGTTATTGATTATATATTTTAGAGTAGTTATAACACAAGTATATAGCATGCTTGTCTTGTTTGCTGAATGTTGAGAGAGAAAATTGCTAATACAAGTGAGAGTGGAAAAGCTCAATGGGGATCTACATCAACCGTCCAAAATAAGGTATGTTTTGAGATCCTTTAGTGTTAGATGTTTGGTTTCTCTTGCATATGGGAAAGGATTGATTTTTGCATTTACTCTGTCTATTGTGGTACCCCAAGCCATAGGAAGTTTTCTCTGTAACATGCAGATAGTAATTTGTACATCAAACAGGATGATGACATCATACCCATCACTGAAGTATATGTTGATGACATCATCTTTGGTAGTGATGATGATTCATTGAGTCAACAATTTTCCAAGGACATGCAGAAAGAGTTTGAAATGTCATTGCTCAATGAATTAACCTTCTTATTGGGTCTTCATATGTCCCAACAAACAGAAGGTATTTTTATTGCTCAGATGAAATACATCAAGGAAAAGTTAAAGAAATTCCAGATGGAAGATTGTAAACCTATGAGTAATCCTATGATCACCGGTTGTAAACTGAGAAAGGAATAAGAATCTAAAGAAGATGATCAAAGGGTCTATAGATCAATGATTGGTAGTCTGCTATATGTAACATCCTCAAGACCAGATGTGATGCAGGTTATTGGACAAGTTGTAAGATTCCAAGTTGATCCAAAGGAAACTCACATTATAGTAGTTAAAAAGATCTTCAGATATCTCAAAGGGACTATGGAATTTGGAATTTGGTATCCAAAAGGAAATGATATAACATTGATAGCTTATTCAGACATAGTTTGGGCAAGATGTGTTGATGATAGAAGAAGCACCAGTGGAATAACATTCTTTCTAGGAAATTGTCTAGTATCTTGGTCGAGCAAAAAATAGTCTTCAGTGTCCTTATCAACCACCGAAGAAAAATATATGGCAGGAACATATTGTTGTACTCGGATTATTTAGATGAATCAAACCCTGCAAGACATGCACATGAAATGTGATGAGCCAATTCCAATTCTATGTGACAATACGAGTTCCATCAGTATCTCTAAGAATCTAGTCATGCACTCCAAGTCCAAGCACATTCCTATCAAGTTTCACTTCCTTCAGGAACAAGTCAAAGAAAAGAATATCAAGTTGGAATATATTTGGAAAAAGTAAC
Organism: Pseudotsuga menziesii; assembly: GCA_001517045.1. Classification (NCBI taxonomy): domain Eukaryota; kingdom Viridiplantae; phylum Streptophyta; class Pinopsida; order Pinales; family Pinaceae; genus Pseudotsuga; species Pseudotsuga menziesii. The sequence continues at coordinate 228,172 of LPNX010222204.1, read as the reverse complement.
ATATTGTAGACATATTTACGAAGCCTATCCCAATAGATACTTTTGAGTACGCCCGATAAAAAATGGGAGTCATACTATCTCCTAATTGAATTGACCCATCTTCAACAACACATCAACATGATAGGGGGAGCAAAAATACTACAAGTACTACCCTTTTCTATTAATTCCAAAGGGGGATAAAAAGTTGAACAAGGAAGGTAAAGGAAGGTTGCTCAAATGGGGATATTTGTGAACAAAATAATCTATTTCTATGGGGGAGCTTTGAAGTTGTCATCAATGACAAAGGGGTAGATTGTTTACTAAATTGTCGTTGATGCCAAAAGGTGTGTTGGTGTGTCTTGGTTCCCCTTGAGGATCCCTTCAGGGTTATAATTCCATCAATGTAAAATGATACTTTTTACCTTGTCCAATCCCAATTCTGAAGCCCTTGGATCCCTTGGGACAATGCCAAAACCCCTGTACACCCTTTAGAGCATTTAAGTTCCCCTAAATTGTTTCTATGGTTCCCCTGTTGTTTATTTGGATTCCCAAATACCAAAACATATGCCCTAGTACCCTAGAAAGAGTCCTTGGTGGGTTGAAGAAGTGTAGAAATTCAAAGATTCTAAATCACCCATGATGTGGTCATTTGTGTTTTTAATGACATCATGGTACCCCATGAGAAGTTTGGGCACCCCAACACCTTGGTGGTGTTGGGGTCCTTTATACCCTTAATATGATGAGCATATGGCGGATACCTCCTCTTTGTTGATTTTAAGTATGTGGATGTGAATACCATTGAACCCATCATGCCTTTTATGATGTCCATTGAATCCTTTGACCTTGGAATTTATGCATAAGGTAACATGGTCTTTGGCACCTTTATGTGTGAAATCTTTGAAGTCCTAAACAAATTAAATAATTTAAGGGTATTATACCAATAATTTGCAAATAAACCCATAATAGGGAGATATTCCTTGTCAATCCATTTTCATTGATATTTGGAGCATATTATAACTCCTTACGTTTGAAGAGATGAGAATTTTTGAAGTTGGTGTACACCACCTTTTTGGGCCAGCCGACCAAACAAAATAGAATTTAATTATTTGTAATTTTGAATTGCATGTCGGCCCAGTTTGATGTATTAAATTTAATCCACAACATATATAAATAGAATATCAAACATTTCATTTGTTCATCAATCAAGTCTGTCTTTGGATATTCACAACTCTTGGAGAAAAGTGTGAAACTTTGTGGAGGAGAAATTGTTGGGCATCTTCACTAAAATTGGCATAACAATCTCATACAGAATCAGAATTAAAAAATGCTTGGCTCATTAGAAATCTTGTTACGATGGATATGTGGTGACATGATATATATTTTATTTTGGTTTTTCTATTGTTTCTTCATATTTTGATCTTCGAAAAGGTATGGTTCATGCTTTTTGTTTTCTCTTGTGATGGCACATGTCTCTCATGGATATAGTTCATCTTTGATCTTAGTATGCGAGCCTCTATATTGGTATATATATTTGAAGTCATTATGGATGCTATGATTATGATTTTTCATACCTTTATGTTATGATATGATAGACTTTATGATGATAATGCATGTACACTATATGATGTTGATGCACTCCTATACAATATGATGTGCATGCATACCATAGTGTGACAATTCTATCTTATGCGCTATGATGTATACTTGATGTTGATTATGCATACACGGTGCACACTAATATGATGATGGTGTATATTTTATGATGAGTATGCATACCCTATGACGATGATGCGTACCTATGATGATGATGAATGACGATGCATGCCTTATGTTTAGTGAAAGCATAGCATAATTACTTGTTCATTAATTGTTCATGATGAGATGTACAATGATGTACATGAGCAGTGTGTGGCATTGAAATGACTTATCAATATATAGTGATGACTTGGCAGTGATAAGAGATAAAATATTATCAGCAGCAGGTTTAGAGATTGGTTTTTTACAGGTCCACAGGTTCAGTCTTGTTTTTCTTCAAAGTGGTAGAGTGGTGCTAGGTCTCACAATATTGTGAGTTAATTTATTGCAGCATCTTGTCAGTTGTAGCTGCCAAAGCCTAAGGGGTTGTATCCCCTTATAGTTGTAGTTGGAAAATTTGTATTAAATTAGTTTACTCCACTAGTTGTTGGTGGGTCAAATTTATTTTTGAAAATGCTTCCGTGGTTTTACCCCCGGGACTTGAGTTTCCACATCAAAAATATTGTGTACTTTGCATCTTATTATTTTTTTGTACATTGATGAAATGTTATGATTGGTGATTAGCAACTTTCCCTTGATTAAAATTTTTATAATATTGTGCAAATATTGATTCACCCCCCTCTCAGTATTTCAACACACAATACATCTTCTAATACTCTCTGTCATTCATTCACATTGTATTTTCCTTCATACGTTGCATATTAGAACAAACCTAAAACAGTTGTATCCTTTCATCCTTTTTACAAAATATCAAGCAGTTATTAGTTTCTCAACTGTCGTTTAACTAATATTAACAACTTATGCTTTGACTTTACTTAACCTTAAAATACAATTCTACTATGCAAGTGACTATAAAAAATACTGTGCAAGCTTGCAAACTATACAATGCAAGTTGATACAAAACATATTGTGCATACTTACACAAACTATACTACATGACTAATTACAACATGTGTCACAATATTTATAACCTTATAACTATTACATCAGCACAAACATAAATAAATAATTATTAAATAAATAAAAACATAAATCACTTTCTACCTCTCTGCAAAATCAAGTTAGTGCGCTAACCACAAACATTAAAAGTGATCTATAGTTTTCTCATATGAGCAACTAGTTATAGGAATACAAATCTCCATAATATGTTCATGGTCATCTTTGACCATCTTCTACCTCCCTATTCACCTCTCTTCACTTTGAATTTTTTTAGGTTGTATATGAGATAGTACCACCGAATGATTATAATGGAAAGATATATAATTGGGCATACATATTTCTAGATAATATGATTATTGTGTTTTTCACCTTTTGAAAAAATTGAACCATTAAAACCACGTCACCATTATGGTATGTGTAGTCTCCATGTCAATACAATTTCACCAACTTCATTTTTATTTGCATGCATTGAATAAAATAGTAGTTCACATTCTCTTCATTGTATACATCAATGAATACATCACTTGCAAGAACAATTTAAACTATTAGTTATACATATACATTTATTTGTTTGATAATTTGAAATTACACTACATATGCCAAATAAAAACACCATTAATCTAACAATGTCCCATAGTCAAGTCACCTATCTTCTTTAACAATATTGAAAATTAGACCATGGCCTCTTCAAGGTGCATCTCTTGCAATGTTGGAATTGGATGCTTCCCTTTAGGATTAAGTGGAACATATTTCAATTGTTCCACAAGTACATAATTTTCACATTGATCAAGTGCAAATCCCTCTATATTAATTAAAAACCCCCAAAATCATGCATACTTTCTCTCATCAATTGTAAATATTTCACACAATTCTTTACTCTGAATAGACTATAATCCCCTCATTCTAAGTATAGTTTCACAATAACAAGGTATGGGATTAGTCACATTGTCAAGCACAACACTCCAAAAGGACCTACATTATAAAGATCAAATTAACATTTTCTATTTAGCATGTGTTTCAAAGTATGATGATTTTGAGGTTAAGTTTGCACAACATATTCTCTTAACTAACATTAGGGTCACATGTTCATAACATCGCCTTTATAAAATGTGCACTAGTTAATTCCTTAAGTAAATGATTTGAGTTGGATCACATCACGACCCATATGCTACCTCCTTAGTGCTCATTTTAGACATACCCATGCCATTATGTTCACCCTTTCCATACCACATTCAAAAAATTATCCGGGTATGATGAAATCCTATCTCCTTATGAAGCTAACTAAACAAGTGAAAAGAACATGCTAATTTGAACTATCTTGAACTGCCACTAGATCAAATCCAATGTTCTACGAATTTATCTCATTCATTATAAATTATTCATAGACTAAACCAAAGTAATGAACAATAAACATGACATGCTCATGATTACCACTGACATAAAAATAGTACTCCTTAAACTCATTGTAGTATTTTAGAGTACTAACGCTGTCATCAACAATCATTTGTGCATCTGTATAGAAGACAAATGTGAATATAGAAACTTGAATAAATAATTCAACCATGAAAACGATTCAAACATAGAAAAATAAAACATAAAATACACAAAATACTTGAAAACAATACAGGGTCAGATTCACAGCGAAAAATTTAAGGATCCATAGATTTTTTGAAGTGTAGAAAGCTTAGTGAATCTTATTAATTCTTGAATTTCCAACTAAAAAATGTTTGGCGACATTTTTGTAAAAATATTCAAATTTCTAAGCATTTTATGTAGTTTGTAGACAATTTTAGCGATGTTTTGAGTAAAATATTTTTATCCTATGAAATTTGGGTGAATCACTTAGAAAAAAATGGAAATTCGTGATTTTGTTTTGGAAAAAAAACATTGAAAATTATCCCAAGGGATAAATTTTTTCCCTAGGTGAGAATGACAGTACTCGCCTTGTATTGCTTTTGATAGAGAAAATATGTATATCTCAAGAAATTTTACCATTGATAAGATTATTCTAAGCTCAAATACCTCACAGGGATGTTTGAATTGGTAATTTTTCCATTTGGACCTATGAGAGTGTTTAACATATTTATAAATCGAATTTGGGAACTTTGACTCCATGAAGTCTAAAATGGGGATCACCACCTAAAGCAAGTCAGTCTTTTTAGATACTAAACTTGAAAAATAGGCTATAGTTATAGTAACATACTCATATCTCTTCTATGTGACCATGGTATTGGACAATCCATGGTGTGTGAGATCCCATAATTTTGTTTCTATTGAACTATGTCAAATTACCACATTGAAGGACTCTTTTTCCACCTACACAAATTTTATTTAAAATCACAGCTTCAATATTCATTTTCCATTTAATATCATTGGAATAAAATCACAAACTATGGGAGGAGGAGAGTCACCTTGCAAGTGCCTTTTGCAAAAATCTATGAATGTGCCATAATAAAATTGGAAACAAGTGTACCATGATAACAACAAGTGTTGCAAACTATATTGGACATATTATACATTACTACCAAATTATCAAGCATTCTAGTTTCCATGTCGACATTAGAGTTTCTTTCTTGAAATTACTTGAATAGCTAAACTTGCATCATGCCCCTAACATGATTATAATTCTCATTAAACATACATTTAGATAAGGTTTTCCAAATAAATATTTCTAATCTAGTTTGGCATGAGAATGCATTTCCAAAAATTGTACCACCTTTCCCTTTAATAACTTCGAGAAGTCTATCATGGTAGGGATGGCTACAAATAATATCCCAACAAAAAAATTCATAATTTTTTGTCCATATTGACCTTGAATTTATTATTCTTTTTCTATTTTTCTTCTTGAAAAATGGATCAATTTTGACTCATTGCCACCATTTTACTTCTTAAAATTCCTAAATGGACAACAATGATTATAGTTTCCATATGAGCAGCTTGGATATTGGGTGTTCCTAATTTACTAAATGAAGAGAATTATTTCAATACATTTTCATGTACTTGTGCATGTTTAGTATTTCCACAGTATTTCAAAATAAAAATAAAAAATGTTGCATCTCTTAATTTTTTGTGTTTTAACAATTCATTTAAGGTTTGAGCCTATGTAATCACTATTTTTTTCTTTAAAGATAACTAAATTATGTTACTATCATGATTTATAACTATTTGATTAGGGCGTGTGTCTTTCGATTGTTCTTTGTGTTTGCATCCAATATCTCTAAAACGTTTCCACCCCTTTGGAAACCACTACAATTTTTGTTATTCTTAAAACTTGAGAGGGAAAAAATTCTAGTGGAAACTGGTTAAATTCCTTCCCTGCATAGTCATCAATTTTTTCACCTGCGTAGCATATAAAACATTTGTTAAAATATAAAAAATTGTATGTAAATTCTAAACCTAAATATAAATCGAAACTATGAGTATAATATGATCCATTTGGTAAATGTGGTTAAAATTTACCAATATTGTCCCAATTGGATGTCCTAGAGATGCTTTCGTTAGATTCATCGAAGGTTGCACATTGTGTTGACTTTGACACTAATCAAGCAGTTGGTATGTACAATATCCAATGATGTCTTTATGTCACCATCACCTAGATTTTCTAGTGGATTTGGTTCTTCCTATATGGAATCACCTACTCTTTCCATTGCATTTTGTTATTTGCGCATGGCATTATTATGTTCTATAGATTTTTTTTTTCTTCTCATCCCATGTTTATACTCCTCTTTCACTTCATATTTCTTAACTCATTTGTGATCATATTTCCTTTTTCGGTTTTCACTATTCTCCATATTGATTGTTGAAACTACCACACTATATCTTTTGTTGTCAATGTTGCAAATTAATATTTGTTTACATACACTATTTTTTGGTCTTTTAACCATGACAAAATAATGTAATTTGACACACATCTTCTATTTTTTTGTCTTTTTTTTGTGTTTCACTTTATGTTACAACAAATCCCTGATCAAGGTCAATACCTTGATTGTGATTTTTTTCTTAACCCAGCATGACCCTGATGGAGGGTTTAATAAACCCTTGATTGAGGTCCTTTCAAATTTCTTTATAATTACTTTATTGAGATTTATGTAATCCATCAATTGAAGTTTATTGCTTGGTTTAGGGTTTAAAAGTTAGGAATCTACCCCCCATTCTTTAAGATGTTCTATAGTTAAAACTTCCAAAAGGTGAGATCTATTCATCTCTTCCATTCCATGTGTCAGACTTAATGCTAGTGGATTCATTATTTAATCCTCTATCCAATGACATATCATTTTCTCATTTTTATTTTATTATAATATTTCTAATTTATTTTGTTATAAAACTTATTCATGTTTCTTTTCCACAATTATGAAGGTGTTAAGAGAACAATCAGTACATAACTAAAAAAATATACAAAATTGTATGGGGTACCCATGGATGTTTATTCTTCAATTTTTTTTTGAAAATATAAATAGGAAAAAAATGTTGTGAACACAAAAAAGTTTCAAATATTAATAAGTCGACATTGAAAAATAATAGAAAAATATAATTTTTTGAATATATAAATTATGCTCAATTTTTATTTTTGGAAAATGATAGAATATAACTAAATAGTTATTGTAAACAAAAGTGACTTATTAACTTTTTCTAGAAATTTATTGAGACAAACATATAATTAAATGTAAATTTAACACAATAAATGCATTAAGATTTTAATAAAAGATAACATAATTATTTCTGAATTAGTGTTTTCTGTACATTTCAATATTTACAAGATGTATATATTCACTATGTGTAACTCATCTTCATGACTTCAGCCATATAATCTTCCATGAAACTTCAACCTATTAAATTACAGTTACATAACCATTTTACCATACTACATCCTATTACATTACCGTTACATAACCATCTTACGATACTATATCATTAATAAGTAACAATAGCACAAAACATATTATTTTCAACAATATGCACACTTAGTGATTTAAAGATAATAATATAAAGGGAATGGTATTGTTTTATTTTAATGTAAAATGCATCTATATGAAGTGTGTATTTCAAAACCTCTCTCTATATAACACTATCGAAAGTGTTTAAAATGTTGGGCATAATGAAGTATTTTAATATTAGAAATGGTGCAGATAACATCCGAGTCTTAGAATAAGAAATGTTTTTAAGATTTGTTATGCATAATTAAAGTTGGCAAGTGTAAGGGGTTTTTCTTCTGATCCCGAAGGAAAAACTTAATATATATATGTATGGGGATTGGGTGTGAAATCAAATAATCAAGTCGAGGCCATGGCATCCTGGAAAGGTTTGTAACAAGCTATAAGTTGGAAAATAAGACATTTAATAGTGGTTGGAAACTTAATGATCACCATTCGCCACTTGGATAGTAAATTGATTTCGAATGAAGGACTTATTTGTCGGATATTATGGTGAATACAATAGTTGATATTTAAAATTGAAGAGGTGCAAGTATTCCATGTTTTTTGTGATTTAAACAAGTGAGTTAATCACCAAGCTAACCATGCATGCAATCTCAACCAGGGAACACTGGGGATCAATGGGAGAAGATATGTTGTTCCATCATCCCCTAGCTATGCCTTCAAGAAATTTGGGATATGCTCTCCTAAGTGGAAGTCTGAAAATGTTTAATTATCCATGGATTACTAGTTTACACCCATGTGGTGGTTTTACTTTAACAAGTGAAAGAATAACATCATAAAAGAACTTGAATAAAGCTTTCAATCTTCGATGGATTGAGTGAATTAAGTGTGATAAGTTTGGTGGGTTGTTCTACATGTGAAAATAGTTGGGACGTAACTAATGCAATGAGTATTATGTCCCTCATAACGTAATTGAATAATGGAAAGAAGGTCTTAGGAGAATGCACAATTTCTTGAGACTATTTGGAGGTTAGTCTCATTAGTAGTGAAGTGATCACTCAAATTGAAACACAGTGGAGGAAGAATTATTAGGTTAGTTCAAAAACTATTGGCAACCTAAATTATAAATTGAGGAACTTAAGGGGAAATGGAGGAGGGATGTTAGTTTCGACATAGGGTTTCTATCTCCTCTTCCAGACAACTAGTGACTAAGTAGACAATCCATTGTTGGATATCCATTTCCATGAGTTGACGATATTGAGCATGATCATAGTATTTGTTCAACTTTAAAGGATAATGATTCCAGAAGAGAAATTTGCATCTTACGACCACAACTTATTGGGTGTGTGAAAGTTATCAAGAGTCAGAGTCTCACTGGAGGTGGCTATTTAAAGCAGTGAGGCTCATCATAAGTAGTCTACTTGAGAACACTTACAAACATCCTGATCTCAATGACAAAGCTCTCTCCATTTTGAAGATATGCATTATATCTATAAAAGTTATCAATTTGTATGGTTTCCTGAATAGAGGAGTCATATTTTGTCATCATCAAACTTTCTTGCATCTCAACCTGAAGAAACTATTATTTTAGAATTTAGAATTTTTGTAGCTCAACAACTCCTCTTCCTCATATAGTTAGACTTAAACGAAGTATTAGGTGGAATTGAACCATGATGGAAAACCCTGATGACAAAAGGGACCTCATTATCACGAGAATTGATTGTTTGAATGCTGAAGTGCCAAAAATAGTGACTCAATCTTTGCATAAAATGGAGGATTGGAGTAGAAACTTGGAGACTATATCTGTTAGAAACTCGTCAATCTCGCAAATACAACTTGATATGCTAAGTGCGTAGGTGAACAAATTCAGGACTAAGCTCATTATGGCAGAAGAAGATATTGAATACCTCAAAGGAAAAAATACTGAGTAAGAGGATCGAATTTGGGCATTTCAACAAAAGGTGAAGTATCAGAAATTGGGTGAATTTCCAATATTTGAAGATAAATTGAATGTTCCAACTTTTGAGGACATGAATGACTCAACTGGTGGCAATCTAGAAAATAGCAGGAAATGAAAATGTGGTGGACCAGCCATGCATTGAATTACATAGTGCATCAAACACACCTCCAACTATAGGGAAGATGGCATATGACCTGTAGTGGCTTGGAAGTATTTTTGTTAAAAGTTTTGTAAAGTGATTTATATGTGTATTTCTTGTTGGACAATTCTACAGGATATACTTAAACAAATAAAAAACCATAATTTTGTTTTCTTTGTAAATATCTTTGTAGAAGTTCTCTACTGTTGACATGTCATGTCACAACATTTTTATGATTTAATACAAAGATTAATTGTTCTCATTTAAAAAGAAATTGTTATCTATACCATTTCTTATATTTTAAAGAATTTTTTTTATACACATTTTACTCCAAAGAAAAAAATTTACCATGATTTTGATTGCTATAAAACCTATACTAAAAAATAACAAATGTTATTGATGAGTTTAAAGAGTTAGCTAAATTGGTTGAACCATTTTCCCCGATAGAGAGGTTAAAATCATAGGTTCAAATTTTATTGAGTTCCTCGAGGTTACCAACCACTATTGTGGTTAGTAGTTGAGCCTTGTTCCATGCAGATATTTCATTCTCACCTTTTTTTTATTTAATACATAAAGTAATTGTTCTTGTTTTTTCTTTTAATTGTATCTATATCATTCCTTATATTTTTAAGTTTATTTTTGTTTTTTAACCCATTTTATTCCCCAAAAAAACTTAACATGATTTTGATTACTATGAAAACCTATGTGAAAAACTAACAAATATTATTGACGAGTCTAAAGAATTGGTTAAATTGGTTGAACCATTTTTCCAAGACATTTTGATGGAAAGCTAAAGATCATAAGTTTAGGTTACCAATCACTATTGCATTATACAGTTTATATTCTTAATTTTTTTTAAGTTCAAGTTACCAACCACTATTTTAGTATACAATTTATATTCATAATTTTTCTTTGATGTGTATAAAGAAAAAATACCTTTTTAAACTTTTTATAAAAAATTCAGCTTCATTTCTATAAAAATTATTAACTTATTAAAATATAAAAAGTTAAAAAAAAATAATTATGATTCACTTCATTTACCTTGACTCATTAAAATATGAAAAAGTTCAAAATAATTTTATCACTTCATTTACCTAGAATTGTGGGTCTTATCAAATGGAATAAACTTTGTGTGTCTTATCAAATGGAATAAACATTATGGGTCTTATAAAATGGAAAAGGGAATATAAAATTTAATGTTTAAGGAAATACACTACTCTATGAGCTGAACTTATTATTATAAGGTGAAATTTTTTATTTGGATTGGAATGCTTTATACGAACTCATTATAAATTGAAATTTAAGAACTATGTGGGTCTTATAAAATGGAAAAAAGAATCTATATGAACTGAACTTATTATAAGCTGAAATTTTTTATCTGGATTGGAATGCTTTATATGAACTCATTATAAATTGAAATTTATGAACTTTGTGGGTCTTATAAAATGGAAAAGAGAATCTAAAAAAATAAAGAAATACAATACTTTTTCATTTCATATATTAAATGAAATTTATATATATAAATATTTACTCATATATATATATGGAAATGAAATTTATATACATAAATATAGATGGAAAAGAAATTTATATATATTATAATATTATTAATTTATAAAAATTTAAATTACGTAATATATAACATATAATGTTTGAAAAAAAACTGACCCTCACAAATTGTGGAACACCATTACATCCACCCATCTTATTTGAAAAAGGTAGCGTGGGACTTACTAGTGCTCCTACCCATATAAAAACACTATTCTATGAATAATATTTCCTATCAGAAAGGTTGTGAGATGCAAGTGCCCGTGCATGTATCGGAGTTCTATTCTATGAAAAATCATCACTATTCTATGAATAATATTTCCTATCAGAAAGGTTGTGAGATACTGGTGCCCGTGCATTTATCAGAGTTCTATTCTATGAAAAATCATGACGATGGCCACCCACAAAAAACTGGAGTGACACTATACCACCCATAGGGCACGTCACAACTCAAAGGAGAATGGCAGGCAATTATAAAGATATATATTTATTTATGAGATAATGATAGGCGACGATAAAGATATGCATTTATTTGGTGAAAATCTTATAAAATCCAGATTCAATTATTTTTTGACATATATATGTTAAGAAGAAGAATAATTAAAAACGTCACCGTACCAAGTGAATACATGTAGTTTTAAAAGTTTTCTACCTAGTGGTATTCCAATCATTCTTCCTTCACTTACATATTAAACACAACTGAAGTGAGTGCCATACAACCTAAAAATGTGGGCCCTAATAAAAACCCACTTTGGTGTACAGTCAAGAAAATTCACTTTGGTATCTATGGGATTAAATGTGCATTTTGGAACATTAGTTGAAGATTTTTCTAACACTTTTTGAATGGTTGGGATCACTCAGATTTCTTTATCATATCAACAAGATGCATGCATTGAAAGTCAAAATAACACTTACAAATTACTTTGAAAGAAAATATAGTGTTTTTTTTCTTCTATTTTTTAGATTAAAATAAAATTAAAAATATCAAAGAGTTTGATATTAATCATTCATTCCTCTAGAAAGTAACTGTAACATGGTACTTTTCAAATATAAATAAATAATTTTCTTTTCTTTACAATAGAAAGTTTATAATACTAATGATTCTCGTCATTGCAACATTATTTATGACATGATTAGAATTATTTTGTGTCTTTAAACACGTAACCTTTACAACGATACAACTCATAGAATTAGAATTCGAATATCTCTCTCTCTATATATATTTATATTTTAATAACTATATTATTTAATAATTATTAAAATATAAAGATAGACTATGTTATGCAATGTTTTTATATTGTTAATAGAGTTTAGATTGAGTGGTTGGAATCATTGGTTGTGAAATTTTTCACTTAGATTCAAATCTAGCTTACAATATGTTATGATGGACATTGGGGATACCTTATTCTTCGTGAATAGTAGGTGTGTATTCTTTTTGTGAATGTAGTGTGTGACATCAATGAACAACAATAAAAAAATGTTTTTATATTAATCAATGGAAACCAAGCCTTTTACTAGGGAAACAAAGCCTTTTACTAAGGAAACCAATCCATTGGCCATAAGAATATCTTCAAGGAGGTTTTTGGTCCAACCAGCTTAGACTTAAACATAAACATAGTAAACCAGTAATGGGAAGGGAGACATGCTCAAAGTTTGGGAAGCCATCTTCTCCCCCATCTATTACTACCTACTCAAAAAATGAGAAATTTAAATACCAAAACCACAAACTAGCATTTGCTTGTGGATAGACATAAATACTAAGATCCAAATTAGACCTGCGAATTATCATGATTAGACAGAAAAAATTGGTTGGATTTGATGCCCTATGGTCATGCTTCTAACTGAGAAGAGGTGTGTCGGTGAAGTTCGTCAAAAGGTCTAGCTTAATGTCCATGTCATGGATGTCCCCATGCATATCCTAAATGTGACTTTGAATGTTATCTTTCAAAAGATTTCGTTCCATAAGCATATTGCCTAAAAGAGTCCTAAGTTCCTGGTAATGATTCTTAGAAGTTATCGAAACTTGGTTCTCAACAGTGAGCTAAAGCATTTTATGCTCCATCATTTCAATTTCCTAGCTAATGTGAAGCGGGATGTCCTGTGTGAAGGTCTCCTCACAACAACGCTTTTTGATGCTATTAACACCATGGCAGCTACAAGTTTGTTTCCTTGGATCCATGTCAATATAGCCGAAATTACTGGAAACACTACAACATACCACAACTCACCACTCTCTATGTCATGCCGAAAATCCCTTATAGAGATAAACAACCTTTAAATGCTAGTTCTTGAATGCCACCGTGCAATCACATGGAATCTTTCTATCCTTCTCCATCACCGACACTCTCGTCTTTTCTCCCTCACACAAACACTAAATGAGAGGGGACGCCTTAAGGTACCCCTCCTTAGCTTCCCCTGCCTGCTTCATCCCCAAGGTAGCTAGTTGATCCCTCCATTTATTTCCACATCAGTTCATCCCTATGTCATCTATCTGTCATCATTTAGATTTGGGGCATTAATAATTGTTTATTAATAATATAGTTTTATTATTGATATTTAATTTTTTTTTTTTCACAATTGGCTCTCATAAATCATTATCTAATTACTAGAGAAAAAGTTCATTAAAATATTAAGAACATTTATATAATTTTTTATAAACCATTAAGATATAACAAGTCACAAAATTCTAAAAACATGTCTTAATTCTTTTCAGACAATCAATGAAATCCATAGCAAACTCCAAATATCCTTACAATTTTAAACATGTTAATTATCATATTGGGTCAGCATTTCAATCCCATCTTGAAATTGAGGTGAGAGGCGTGAGAACTAAGAGCATTGAGGTGAAAGGCATGGGAAATTGAGGTGAGAGGCGTGGTAACTAAGAGCATTTAGGTGAAAGGCGTAGTAACTTATGTATAGTTGAGGTGAGAGGCATGGGAAATTGAGGTGAGAGGCATGGTAACTAAGAGCATTTAGGTGAAAGGCACAGTAACTTATGTATAGGTGGAGCATTGGCAAAAATCAAGTTAGTTAAAAGAGTATACTAAAAGACATTAAGATCATTTAATTCAAATTAGTGCAGAGCAAGTTAAATATATCTATTTTAACATGTGTTTCAAAATCACAATATGATTTTATGTTTTATATAGAGAGAAATTATAAAATAAATGAAATATTGTGTATTAATAAATAATAATTTTAAAATAAAATAATTATTATTTTATATATGTTGATGGTTAGCCTATGAAACTGGTATAACAATAACTTAACAAAAGAGTTCATAGCATTATAACGATGGTAATTTGGGTTATTTGGAAGGCAAGGAATATAAGCCTGTTTGAAGACAAAGATGAGCCGACTTTTGTATGTGCAATACATAGCAAAAATATGCCAAGTTTATTTCCTCAAGTAGTAACCAAAAAGAATTGTAGGATTGTATCTTTGTTAGAGCTTAAAGATTATCCTCAAGATTTTTTTAGATGGTGCACACAAGGGCAGAGAGGTCTATGAGATGTTGGAGGCATAATTCAATTATCAAAGAAAGAATTGATAGATTTTAAATCTGGATTGGGTAGAGGGACCAACAATTTTGCAAAAATATCAACTCTATGGTTGCTACTCAGGTAAACAAAGAGCAAAGATATCGCAAAAATGAAAGTATATAGAGACTCTCAATTTATTATCAACTGAATGAGCAAGACAAGTACCTTCCATAACTTGGCATTGCTTGCTTTTGTGGAGGAATTAAACAGACTTGACGCTACTTTTAATGACATGAGATGTAATCATATATACAGAGAGAAAAATGTGAAAGCGGATAGCCTTTCAAAAGTAAGCATTCTGTTGAAGAAATGTGAATGGGATACCATGCAAAATGGTATTGAGACTATAATTAGTCTGTTTTGAATGTTCTTGGAACATGCTCAATCTAGTTTGAGTTAGAATGTATATGATGAATATTTGAGTAAGTTGAGAATTTCAGAGAGAATGAAGATGGTTTTGTTGCTTGTTACAAGGCTTCTTGAGAAGAAGACCACAAATTTTGTATACGATAATGTACAATTTTACATATAAAGTATGCAATATGTTTTATTAATGAATATATTACAATTTTTTTTCAGGAAAAAAATAGTAATAAAATTATTATTTTAAATACCTTATTTTATTTTAAGTTATAATAATTAATATGAAATGGTAAACTAGAAAAGAAAAACAAGCACTCAATTATGGAAGAAAAAATAAAGTATAACTAACCCCATAAAACATAATTATGTCATAGGCGTTTTCACAATGGAGAGGTAGTCTCAAAAGATTCTTTGTCACCCTGGACACTAAAATTTCGACTCTTGTCCCCTGGTGATTGGCGAGTTTAGGTACACGTTCTGAAAATGCTCAGGCTTTATTCTATATGTTCGTATTCTTTCTGCGTAACTTCTTGCTGGACGCTAAGTCCATCCTTATTTTAAACTCACTCTGCGTTCTGTTTTATCGGTTTACCTCTAAATTTCGCAGAGATTTTAGCCTCTAAATTGGTACGATTTGCAAGAAGAAGAAAAAGTATTGGAGAGAAAATGCAAGCTATTGTAGGAAGCACGCCCATGGTTAAAATTTCCAGTCACTTATCTATCAATATTTTCTTTTACAGAGTAACTATTTAAGAATATTTTGGTAAGTACAGCAGACCCATGGTTAAAATTTTTGGTTATTATATCTTGTGATCCGGCAGGGACAGAAGAAGGCGAAATGGAGTTGATCGGTTAAATACATGTTCTGAAAACGCTCAGGCCATTTTCTCAAGGATGGAAAAGATGAAACATAAATCATTGTTAATTTTAATTTCCAATGTAAAATAAAACAAAATTATCTCAATTACAGATGTAAAAAAACAGAAATTATTGTTAATTTCAATTTCAGATGATAGATAAACCATTAAGTGTCATCCCTTGATCTTTATTTTGTTTTACCCATATGTCTTTTCTTATAAATGAAAAAATGAGCAAATAACTAATGGATCCAAAATCACTACCAGAATCAGCAGCTTGAATGTTGTAAACCATTGAGTGTCATCCCTGGATCTTTATTTTGTTTTACCCCTCTCTCTTTTCTTACAAATGAAAAAAATGAGCAAATAATTAATGGATCCAAAATCACTGCCAGAATCCGCACCTTGAATGCTACAATCGTTCAACGTTTTCCTGTATTTTATCATAAGAGTCGTTCAAATAAACAATATAAATCCTCAAGTGAACCAGAAATATCTCTTAAATTTGACAATACACTTGGGAGAAAAAATAGTATGAGTTTTTTAATTTTGGATCTTTGTTTTGTTTAAACCTCGGTTTGAATTAGGTAATATCGATCAATGAAATAACAATAGAAAATACTCTGAAATCAACGACAACAATAAATTTAAACAACAAAGAACATATTATGTTTTGGAATGTGATTAAATGAAAAAAAACAATGGAATAAAAATAAATTATAGTAATATATACGCATATTTAATAAATCAATTTAAAAATGCATGATAATTAAACAAATAATATTCAAATACATTTTAAATATCAACCAAAACAATAAATCTAAACAACAAAGAACAAAGAACCTATTATATTCTCGAAAAGTGATTAAATTAAAATAAAAACAATGAAAAATAAATAAATTCTAGTAATATATAAGCTTATTTAATAAATCGGTTTAAAAATGCATGATAGTTAAACAAATAATATTAAAATACATTTTAATTAAGAAATTTATTTAAAAATGTATTTTAGTTCAAATGTTATTTATTCAAATGTATTTACGAAAAGTGAATGAAAAAAATTAAAATTTTGATTTTCGATTTCTGCATTCTGCAATGCGGAAAGAGTAAATCGGGAAATAGAAATCGGAAATCAAAACAATACACTTGGGAGAAAAAATGGTATGAGTTTTTTAATTTCAGATCTCTGTTTTGTTAGAACCTCGGTTTCAATAAGGTAATATCGATCAATGAAATAACAATAGAAAATACATTGAAATCAATGATAACAATAAGTTTAAACAACAAAGAACATATTATGTTCTCAAAACGTGATTAAATGAAAACAAAACAATGGAATAGAAATAAATTATAGTAATATATAAACGTATTTAATAAATCAATTTCAAAATACATGATAGTCAAACAAATAATATTCAAATACATTTTAAAAATCAACAAGAACAATAAATTTAAACAACAAAGAACAAATAACATATTATGTTCTGAAACATGATTAAATGAAAAAAAACAATGAAATAAAAATAAATTCTAGTAATATATAGGCGTATTTAATAAATCAATTTTAAAATGCATGATAGTTAAACAAATAATATTAAAATACATTTTAATTAAGAAATTTATTTAAAAATGTATTTTAGTTTAAATGTTATTTATTTAAATGTATTTACGGAAAGTGGATAAAAAAAAAAATCAAAGTTTTGATTTCTGCATTCGGTAATGTCCAAATAAGAAATCGAGAAATAAGATAAAAAAAATATGAGACAAAGACTTTTCCAATGCAAAATGCGGAAATCGGATATCAGAACAATACACTTGGGAGAAAAAATGGTATGAGTTTTTTAATTTCGGATCTTTGTTTTTAATTAGGTAATATCAATCAATGAAATAACAATAGAAAATACATTGAAATCAACGAAAACAATAAATTTAAACAACAAAGAACATGTTATGTTCTCGAACATGATTAAATGAAAAAAATGGAATAAAAATAAATTATAGTAATATATACATGTATTTAATAAATCAATTTAATCGGTGGTCCAAGTAATTTATTTAATTGGTCGATATATATATATATATATTAAATAATAGGTTGTTTGTCATTTCATTTTATAAAGATGTTTTTAAAATTTAAATTATATGTAAATATTATTTAAAGATTGTCGATTTCCGATTTTCGATTTTCGGGTATCGGAAATCGAAAGTTCCATATTTTGTGAAAGTTATTTGGGGTATTCACGATTTTATATTTCCGATATTTCGGATATCGAAAACTGGAGACTCAGGGTTTTGTTGAAATAATTTTCTCGCTTCCCGATATTTCGGATATCAAAAACTGGAAACATCGATTTTTTTATTTATAATGTTGATTTATTTTTCCGATTTCCGATATTTCGGATCCCGGATATCCGAAATATCATTTTTTTTATTTTAATAACGTTATATGAGCAGGTATTAATACAATAGTTCTTTATTATTTTATTTATATCCTCTTAACATTTTATTTATTTACACAAATATCATCCTAACAATTATTTTTATTTATTTGTATCTTCTTAACAATTATTTTATTTATATCCTATTAACGTTTACACAATTAATTATAAATAAATTATAATTAAAAAAAACTATTTTATTTCGCTCATCTCAACATTTACATAAGTAATTATAAATAAACAATATGAATAATAAAATATGCATGCCTTCGTTTTAATCAAGTAATGTACGTCAAAGTTATTATGTTAGAAATTTGCATGAAAACTATTTTAAAATTTCAAATAATAAATTTTCGAGTGACGTAAGATAATATCATAATGCCTTTTAGGTAAGAGCTAGAATAGAGTCAAGTATTCGTTGACAAAAAACCTAAATCTTATCTATATTGTAATCGTTTCCATCCCAAAACAAACGAAAAGACTTTCTATATTGTAAAAGTTTATCTGTATTAGAATAAAATTTGTTAAAGGTAAAACCATTATTTATTAATGATTTTACTTGTAAAATCCCCCGTTAGAAATGATTTTTTTTATAAAAAACATTACAGTGCACAATTTATTTAATAAAACCCATTACATTATTATTCAATGTACATTACAAACCCTAAATCATTTCAGATCCAATATATATATTACAGTGTACCATAAACCTGGGATGTCATAAGCCCTAAATTTTTTCCATTCCATAATATCTCTCTAAAACCATGACCCGAGATGTGATAAGCCCTGAACTTTTGAATTTACGAAAACAAATCTAGAATCAAGAACCTCCCAGTAGGATGTCGCAGGAGTCATTCCTGGGTGGAAAAAGAGAAAGCGGAAAGGTAAATTGATGATGTTTAAATAATGCGTGGTCCAAGTAAATTATTTAATTTGTCAATATATATAAAATAATATGTTGTTTGTCATTTCATTTTATAAAGATGTTCTTAAAATTTAAATTATATGTAAATATTATTTAAAGATTGTCGATTTCCTATTTCATATTCCTGATTTTCAGGTATCAGAAACCAGAAATTTCAGTTTTTTTTAAGTTTATTTGAAGTATCCGCGATTTCTAATTTTAGATGTTTCGGATATCGAAAACGAGAGAATCAGGTTTTTGTTGAAAAACAAATTTGGTTTCCTGATTTCCAAGTCTCGATATTTCGGATATCGGAAACTGGAAACATCAGTTTTTTTATTTATAATGTTGATTCATTTCTCCGATTTCTGATATTTTGGATCCCGGATATCTGGAAGACGTATTTTTTTTATTTTAATAACATCCATTTTTCCCATTTCCAACTTTTTCTTTTCTATATCGGAAACAGGAGATCCCACATGCTTTTTGACTGAATGATTGTTTCCCGATTTGCGATTAGCTTGCTCTCCACTCAGCAACAATTCAATGCTTCGGTTGATAATACATAGACATCTCTTCTCCAAGTTTTGGGTATCTAAAACTCTCCTCTTAAAGAGGGTCAAGAAATCACAATAAAAGATAATTTCTATTTTGTCGATTTTATTTTATTTTAATTTATATTTATATGTTTTTTTTCTAAAACAAATTCAATTGGCATGATTTGATACATTACCTCAATCAATATGACATAATCAAGTAATGTACGTCAAAGTTATTATCTTAGAAATTTGCATGAAAACTATTTTAAAATTTCAAATAATACATTGTCGAGTGACATGAGATAATATCAGAACGCCTTTTAGGTAAGAGCTCGAATTTAATCAAGTATTGTACTATGGTTTTATATGTAACGCTAAATTTTAGTGGATATTTTATATAGCATGATGTTTATTTACAAATTCTGAACTTAAACAACCACTTATCCAATGGGACAGTTTCAAATCTTTTCTCCATAAAAATCATATTAAAATAGCATTATAGCATATAGCATGATAGTTTATTGCAATTTCAATCCATATAGATTTACTATTTATTGCCATTTCAATCCATTTCGATTTACAATTTTTAGTTTATTAACATAATATTATGAAACATCATATTTTTGTTTTTCTTATTTTCAGGCAATGAAGATCAATTCCTCATTGAAAAGGGAGAGCCAGACACTGGTTGAAGGGTTGTTTCACCATCAAGATCGAAAAAGGGAAGTCTGTCAAACAAGATCAGAAAGCAATGAAGATTAGTTGACATGGCGAAGAAGGGGAGATCAGAACAGTCTTTAGACACATAAGTACTTTCATTCATTCTTTTGAATAGTTTGTCTCTATTTTTCTCTTTTAATTTCTTTATTTTTGTCTCTATTTTTCTCAAATAATTTCTTTATTTCAGCTTCTTTTGTCAAATAATTTCTTTATTTCTGTCTATGTTTTTAATTTAACGAATTCTACTTTTTTCTACTATTTACAATTCATGTTATAACTTAATTTGGTTTTACAGTCTACGTTGTAATTTATGATTCCTCTTAATAATTTTTCTTTGAATATGATTGAATGCTTATCCATTAATTCGTTTTTTGGATTGAAGGTTTTGTTCATATTTTAGGTTCTTTCTAGAAAGTCATGAACCTGTCTTTCAATAAAACCCTATAGCCCTCAACAGATAGATCAAAACTCAGTTAAAAATGATTTCAATTTTGTTATTTTTCTCAATTTTCTTTGATCATTTCCACCCTCTAGTCGTCAACAAATTTATCAAAACTCAGTTAAAAATGATTTCAATTTAGTTAAAAGCTCATAATGACTGATGATTGATCTTTTAAAACTATCTTTTGTCACTTGAACGCCATGGATTCGATCTTGGGAATTCGTCAAGCTCTAAGATTCATTTAACGTGTAAACAGAGAAGATAGTAAATTAGTTTATAAATTTTAAATATAGCAGAATGTGCTGGATGGAAATTGAATCAGAATAATCACCTATAAACATAGCTTTGATATCCTTCAAATTTTTCAAGCATTTTTAATATTTGAGTTTTAATAATTTATTTATGTTATAATTTTTCTATAATGCCTTTGAAATTTTATACTTTATTAATTTTAATAATATTATATTTTTAAGATTTTTTATTTCTAACCATACACGTTTTTTATTTTGTTTTTTCTCTATGTATCGATCTTTATTGGTGTTTTACTTTATATATTGCATTTTTATTGCTGTGTAGTTTTTGACAAAATATTTTATGAGTGCGTTTATGATTCCAACCTTTGGTTGAAATGTCACAGGTTCTATTCCCTTAAGAGTGTGTCATCTCTCAACAAAATCCTCCATTGGTGCCATTATGATATAAAAAGTAATCAAATAGTTGTACTTATTTCACGGTGTTTCGATCCCGTTGATTTAACCATTATTTCATTGTTTCGATTCACAAGTTTGACTCCCAATAACAAGTCCTGCCTTTCTCGATTAAAACATACTCACACCACTTTGGTTTGGCTTCACATGGTTTTCCATTTAGATAGACAACTTTTATCCTCACATGGAAGTCTTACCTAAATCTTAGTAGCCAAGAGATCGTGAAATTCCAAAATTTGTCCACGGAAATAAGCCATGGGATTGAACATGATGTAAGGGAAGAATATATTTTTCCTCATTTCAATCTCGTGAGTTGTAAAAAGCACTTTTTTTTCAATTATCCAAACTTGGTTTCATATTCTATATCGACCTGGTCAAGTGAACAGTTGACGATGCAAGCCCTAAACAAGGGTTTTTCACTGACCAATACATAGCATGAGTATTACACCATTATGAAGCCACATGACCAATACAAGTCACAGTTCCATTCCCTTCTAATGCAGTAATAATTTGGTTGATCATTGTTCTTAATTTCATGCTGGAAAAACTCAAATTAATAAATATGTTTTTCAATTAAACTTATGTTAATATCATTTGATGATGATCAATAATAAGTAAACACTAAATAATTCCATACATGATTATAAATAGAATTATAATATTGAAGGCATGCATATTTTATTATTTTATGCAAGAACGTTGTTTCCTAAGTCTAGGAGTCCACTTCCACAATCCAAACTAGAAATCAGAAACCGGAAAGACGTGAAAGTGCAGAAACCCCGACTTCCCCCATAGGAACCGGAAATCAAAAATTTGAAAGGTGCAAGAGTGCAGAAGACTAGTTTCACTGACTTCTTCTTCTTTTCACTGTCATTCTCAGAATATGCCTACCAGAACACACAGATCTCCAGTCGTGTGGCTATATTCAAGAAGCTTTTCAAGGTTTCCGAACTTCTATCCTGACAGATAATTCCATCACATAATACAACAAGCACGCCATGAATTATAAATCTTTACTTTTTCTTGGCTTTCCCTACTTTTCCGACTTCCGAACTTCGTAATCAGAAATCTTAAATTTTTCTTGGCTTTTCCCTTGTGCTTCCCCTCCCGGCCTTCTTGAATCCGGACTTAGGAATTAGAAATATTTAATTGATGTACTTTGAAATATCTAGAATTTGTGTGAAGCCACCTAAGTAATTGTTACTATAATTCTAAGTTTTTTCAAAGATATTTTTATTATTATTTAAATAAAAAGATTTATTAGATTTTTTTTATAAATAGGTTTTATCAATTGCTTGTCTTTGTTTTTTAAGATATCCCCTTTTCAAGACTACAACTTCCAGGTGATTGAATACTTAACATAAACTTATTCAGTTATTCATCATGCTTCAATTGTTCTAGTTTATCCTGGAATTGATTTCATAAACTTTTCAACATTAGCACCTCCATGACATGAACTTATTCATCATGCTTCAATTGTTTCAGTTTATCCTGGCGTTGATTTCATGCTCATCTTGATGCATGATTATTTATTGGATTCATAGTCTCTTAATATATATCTTTGTGAGTTAAATATTTACAATTGGTATGTGCATCATTGAATTATAATGGTGTAAATTTTGTCCATTTTTCATAGTGTGTCTTCCATATAAAAAATATATCACACAATTGACTGTTGTTGGATGGCGTAACTCATATAAATAAAATTTAAGATTTTTTTAAATAAATAAGTTAATAATCATTCAAAAAAGGATGTATACAGTGCTATTTAAATTTTTATAATGGGAAAAGCATTTTTATTTCACAGAATACTTTCTTGTCACATACACACCAATATTTAGGGTTTTGATAGTCTGTTGATGTTTTGGTTTGAAAGTAATTTTATGAGGTTATAAATTTGGAGTTTTCTTTAGTTCAATTGGCATCATCTTTACTTTTTTCTAAAATTGCCCTTTGTCTTTTATTTTCCTTATGCCAGAGTATGTGGTTGTTTATTTGCTTGACTTGCTATTGATTGTTTGAATTCTCTCTCTCTCTATATATATATATATAATTACTGAAAAATAATTTGCTAATTTACCTGGCTGACAGATGAATTTGGTTGTTAGATCTGCCTCAATTTTAAATATTTGAATCTTCTGGACAGACCTGTGGCTGATTTCGAATATTTTGCAGGAACGTTCCATAACACTTGAATTTGCAATTGAAGCACTTATTGATAAGCATAATGATCCCCAAACATATCGTTGTGAGAAAAATATAGTTTACATTATTTATCAAATAATTATTCTAATGTAGCGATTTGCAGTCATAAGGTTGTGAAGGATTTGCATTTCCTTTGTGTTGTGGACATTTAAGTAACACATCGATCACTCTTTCTAATTCATAGGTAAAATACGAAGATTAACGGAGATCGCAAGGATCTTTATTGCTTTGAACTTGATCAATATTGATAATCCTGGTCCTCATCATGCATTTTCAATTGGATCTTTATATTCATGGTGGGAAGCTCATGGATTTCAAGACTGGCTTGAGATTTAAAGAAATGTGGAGATTTAAAGTTTGGGGTTGGAAATTCAGCTCCAGGATGGTAAGCTTCCAAAGAGTGATTATACTCCCTCAGCTCCTTCACGCTACCATAACATGGTAATAGACACCGTGGGTGCCGCATGTTATAGCTGTTGATATAAATGAAGTCCATACATTGTTCCATTGGGATTTAGCTGAGATATCCTTGAATTCCATATCACATTGAAAGAAGAGATAATCAATGAACAACAAATTCAATTCTCAAATGGGAAAGCTTATTTTGGGAAATGAGAATGAATTCAAAGATTGTTCAATATACTTGCTACCTCTTTTACTATGTAGTGTCTTCATTAGTTTGCATTAATCCATAGATTTGATCTTTACATGTAAAAATGCCATTTTCACTCAATTTTGAGAAAAAGAAAATATTTAGCTCTGGTTCTATTAACAGCCTCTTTATCTACCTTAAGTATTCCCTACCCTATTTTATATGAGATCAGAATAAATTTATAAAATTATTAGTTAAATACCCTATTTTATATGGGATCAGAATAAATTTATAAAATTATTAACTAAATATTGTTCAATAAATTGAAAATATATTTACACCCTTAAAATTATATACTAAAAATCCAATACAAAATTAAAATTCTTATATATAATACTTTTAATTAAATATACATCAATATAAAATAGAGAAGTAGAATTCTTAAATTTAATGTTAACATTTTAACCTTGATCAACGATCGAGGACGAATCGACAGTGCAGAAGAGCGGAGTGTGGAACCCATAAAAGTGAAGAATTGCAAGTTTCAAAAGTCCGGAAGCCGACTTCCACATCCCGAACCAGAAATCAGAAACCAAAAAAACGTGAAAGTGCAAGAACCTTGTTTCGTGAGAAGCCAACTTCCGCAATTCGAATCGGAAAGCGAGAAAGTGTGAGAATGCGGAAGACGTTTTTCTCATTGAAATATATTGATTTTTATTTTAATTAATAATATTTTTTTAATAATAACATTTCAAGTGAAAATACACTTAAATTTAAACTTGGGTGTCTAAAGTTTAGATTAATTTTAATGTAATTTTTATTTACAAAATGTATGTCAAAATATATTATGATCATATTATGTCAATTTTTGTTATTATCACGTTATTTATTAAATGGTTTAGATGAATTTTTGCTTATGTTGTGTGGTTATTTCTGGCTTGTTATCTTAGCAGAAATGATGCCGAACCTGAAATCAGAAATCGAGAAGGTGTGAGAGTGCGGAAGACATGTTTCTCATTGAGATATATTGATTTTTATTTTAATTAATAGTAGTTTTTTTAATAATAACATTTCAAGTGAAAATACAGTTAAATTTAAAGATGGGTCTCTAAAGTTTTGATTAATTTTAATGTAAGCCGCATTGGAAAGCCGAAAGCGGAAAGGTAAATTGATAATCAATTTACCTTTCTGCTTTCAGCATTGTTTGTCAATTGTATTTATTATTATTTTATATAAATAATTTGATTTTTTTTAGTTTAGCCTTTTCTTTTTCAATTGAATTTTCATAATAAAATCTTTTTGTTAATGTTGTTGTATTTGTTAATTGTATTTAATATTACTTTATATAGATAATTTTATTTTGGTTTAATTAGTTTTCTCTACTAAATATGTATAATAAATATAATCTAGCATGTAAATGAAATTGATGAAAATGAAAAGTTAATATACAATTTCCACTTTCTGTTTTTCGCTTTCCAATGTGGAAAGCCGAAAGAGAAAGGGTAAATTGATAAATTGATTATCAATTTACCTTTCCGCTTTGGGAATTGGAAAGTGGAAAATGGAAAGGTAAATTGATAATCCATTCAATTTGCAATATAAAATGTAAATAAAATAGTAGTATACACTAATTTAACATCTTATTAAATTTGATGTCAAAACTATTTATAGAGTAGAGAGTCTGCGGGTGGTAAGTGGTAGGGGAGGGAGACAAAGAGGGAGAGGGGGAGAGAGAGAGGGGGAGAGAAAGGGGGAGAGGGAGAGAGGGGGGAGGGGGAGAGGGAGAGAGGGGGGAGGGGGAGAGGGAGAGAGGGGGGAGGGGGAGAGGGAGAGAGGGGGGAGGGGGAGAGGGAGAGAGGGGGGAGGGGGAGAGGGAGAGAGGGGGGAGGGGGAGAGGGAGAGAGGGGGGAGGGGGAGAGGGAGAGAGATGGAGGGAGAGGGGGGGGGAGAGAGAGATGGATAGAGAGGGGCAGGGAGAGAGCGGAGGGAGAGAGATATGTTGATCCTCCGATCGAGGATGTCATTGATGTATTTAGTCAGAAATTTGATCCTCGGTTGTAAGTTGGGTCAGTAGTACCCACAAAAGTATTATTAAAATGTAATTTCCAGTCTCCCAAGATAAGTCAGAAAAGTTCAGTTGCAGAAAGACTCAATATTTTTACCCTATCGACATCCCTTTGCACCTCTCGGTGCGAACACTAGTATAAAGGGTGATAATGAAACTGAATAGACAATCAAGAAGATTATATGTTACAGAAAGGACAACCAAGAAGATTACATATTCCAAAAAGGACTATCTTTTTTTTCACCTAGAAAAAAGTTTTACTTTGATATTAAAAGTGAAACCAGTTACAGCATTATCATGACCATTCAACTAATAACATGAACAACTCAGTCAACAGTACCCAAATACAAAAAATTCTCAGAGGAGAATTACTGACAACCCATAGCCATCCAAGTATAGCTAAGCAAAAACAAAAAACAGTGGATATAATCCGATCACCAATCCTAAAACTATATAGGGATAGATCAAAGTTTTATCCAAAAGACCATGATGTAACATTGTGAAGCGTATTGTCCATCCAGAATTCTGGTTTGATGCAGTAGTCCATTGGCCCAATACCAATCTTCGACAAAGAATCAACGATGGAGTTATATTCATGGTATACATGCTAGAATGTGATTTCCGAAAAACATGTATGCAATTTTTTGATCCTAGCTTTCCAATGTTGCAGAAGAATGACCTGAAAGTTGGTGCCACCTTTTTCCCATCCGATGATTATCTGTGAATCCCCTACAATAGATATCTGATTGATACCAAGCTTCTGTGCAGAGAAAATAAAATCCCATAAGGCCAACAATTCTACCCTAGAATTTGTTCCACAACCTGCTTTCATAACACCCTTAATCAACTCGTGACCATTCTTTTTTATAAGAAAACCAATGCCGCAAATGCCATCCTGTTCAGCTCCATCGAAATATCCAATAGGTCATTCCATTGTGAAAAAAGGCTGTAGTAAATGGGATAGCCAACATAATTCTCAAACAAAACCAAATTCCTCATTTTTCAACATTCCCACATGATAAACATAGGGAGATGTGTAAGCCGATTCGAGACAGAGCGCCAAAGGTTTAAATTGTCCAACAGATTATCACAATCCCACTCAATAGCCACCTGAAAATGTTTTTCTATCAGCAGTAAAATATTATGGAAAAAAATATAGCCACCGAAAAGGTGATCAACACTTTCAGCTTCCCTCTTACATAGTCCATATCTATTAGGTCCAACCAGACCCTTGCCCTGAAGAATATCCCATGTGAGAATTCGATATCTTAGGCACAACCATACAAATAATTTGACTTTTAAAGGTCCGTCAACCTTCCATAACCATGAATTCCGCCATTTGTTCACCGGGACAGCATTAGTTTCTAGGATAAGATCATACACAAGTTTAGTAGTGACCTTACCATCCTTCTCATTTTTACTCCAAACCAGTCGATCTGACCTATCAGATAATTCAACCCCAGCTTGTTTCAATCTTTGAATGTAATTGTTCCATTCAATCATCAAATCCCTAGAGAGTTGAATATCCTTCGCTGATATCTAATGGTAAAACCCATCATCATCCATCTTCCATG
>LPNX010222204.1:182255-197098 GCA_001517045.1 Pseudotsuga menziesii | reverse complement strand
CTCTTGTCTCTTGTGATGTGCTTATGTGATTGTTGTGCTTGTTATTCTCTTAGTGAAAATATCTTATCATAATGCTAGCTTAAATGTTGAAAAACTAACATTCCACACCTGTTGCAGAACCACATAGTTTCTATTGTGCAAGTGAGCAATAAGATCTCTAGATAAAACATGGTTTTCCTCCAATCCTATGATAGGATCCATGCGAATATTGATAAGATTACCCCTACCCATAGACCATGAGATAGATTGGTTAATAACGGGAAGACACCCCATAAAACTTCTCCATATGTAAGAGGATTGACCTTTACACTGTAAAGGGTATCTAAACCACAATTCAGGAGACAGTCACTTCATATATTTTGCTCTAATGATCTTCCCCCAAAGGCTCTTGTTGAATAGAAACCTCCAAAGACTAGTGGCACAAAGTGCAGAATTGAAACTGGTTAATCCCTTAATCCCCCAACCACCGACCGGGATTGGTTTTGACAAGATCTCCCAAGCACACAGGTGGAATTTCCCACCACACTCATTTCCATCCCATAAAAACTGAAAAATGTACTAACTGATGGTAATAAGGGTGACTTTAGGTAATTTGAATAACAAAAATCAGAATACAGGAATGCCTTATAGAACTGCCTTAATTAAAACTAATATGCCACCCAGTGACAAATAACGGTCCGTCCAAGACTTAACTTTCCACACA
The DNA here is from genome assembly GCA_001517045.1 of Pseudotsuga menziesii. Lineage (NCBI taxonomy): Eukaryota > Viridiplantae > Streptophyta > Pinopsida > Pinales > Pinaceae > Pseudotsuga > Pseudotsuga menziesii. The sequence continues at coordinate 196,395 of LPNX010222204.1, read as the reverse complement.
ATCTTTTTTATCAGCCACCTCCAATCTTTCACAGTATATCCTAATGGTTTCATAAAGAAACCAAATACTTAAATCCCTCATTGAAATCGACCATTCGAAAATGCATCACCAATTTAAGCGCCAATAATTTATCAGGGTTTAGATTTGCATAAATAAGATAATTCTTATCTAGGCTAACCTCCAATCCTGAAGAGTCACAGAAAAGAGAAACAAGGGAGTGAAAAGAGCCCCATTCTTCCACCGACCCATCCCCAAATAACAGCACATCATCCACAAAGATGAGATATGTGAGAGATATAATACCAACAAAAGTGACCCCATTGATATCTTTGTTCCTTTTTGCATTTAACAATAGAAGACTCAGCCCTTCAACGACAAGGATGAACAGAGAAGGTGATAGCGGACAACCCTGCCGAATTCCTCTATTGCTGGAAAAAAAAGGGAAGGGGATCCATTAATCAAGATTCCATATCTAACCGAGGTCACACACCCCATAATCCAATCAACAAGCTGCCAAGACAATCCCACCTATACAAGAATGAGTCTAAAAAAGGACCAGTCAATCCTGTCATAAGCCTTAACTAAATCAAGCTTAAGGATAAAGGCATTTTTCTTCGTCAAATTTAAAGAGTGTAAACACTTCTGATCTGAGCCAACAACATCTTGAAGATGTCAATCCGTGAGAAATCCAAATTGATTTTCTAATATATACTTATCCAGGAAAGGTTTCAGTCGTGCTACAATCATTTTTGAAATAATCTTATATAGAAGGTTACACAAAGCTATCGAACGATAGTCATTGAAAGTGACAGGTTTATCTAAATTTGGAACAAGATTAATATGTGTTGCATTCAGCTTACCGGGAATGATACCTATCCTCCTGGTTTCATCAATAGCCGCCACTAGCTCTGGCCCTAGAATCTCAAAAAAATGCCAAAAAAACTCTACGGTCCAACCATCTGGACCAGGGATTTTGTCCCTCACAAACAGTTTTATGGTATGTCTGACTTCTTCCATGGATACCTTAATGATAAATCTTCATACAATCATCCTCCTCAAAGAAATGAGGAAAATGTTTAATGACCTTAAGCTTCCATAATAAGCCAGGATTAGATGGTTTAGAAAAGATACTAGCAAAATGTTCAACAGTCAGATCCTTTAAACCATGATCCCCCATTAAAATCTCACCACCCCCATTCTTCATTTCCCAGACCGCATTAATCCTTTTTCAAACAGAGGCATAACGTTGAAAGTATTTGCTATTATTATTACTAGCTAACAACCAGATTGCTCTACTTTTCTGCCTGATAGTCTCCTCTTTAATCCTTAACAAAGCCTTTTTTTTTCTGAGATTCAAGAGCGAACAGAAGATCCCTCCTTTGTTCAGAGAAATAAACCAAGTCAATACCCATAGACAACAACTGCAATTCATCCTCGATGTGATCAATTTTTGCATTATTTTCCTTCTTCTTCAATCTTTCCCACCTAATAACTTCACCCTTTAGACCCTGGAGCTTAAACATCAACCGATTAATGCATGAAGACCCCACATTACAGGAGAAATTTTTCCAATTTTTTTTCACCAACAGGCAGAAATTTGAATCTTCAAGCCAAATAGGGTTAAACTTAAAAGGGTAAAAAGTCCTGCCACTATCAAAATCCAATTGAAGACAAATTTCTTTATGATCGGAAAAGTCAGTAGAATGTGCCCAAGTCTGATATCTATCGAAATAATCTAATAAAAATTCAGCCATAAAGAACCTGTCAAGCCTCTTGGCTAGACCACCCACACCACATCACCCATTGTTCCATGTAGGAAACAAAACCGATGGAAGAACATCAATCAAATTTGCCTCCTCAAATAACTAAGAAAAATAATCAGCAAGGGGATCAAACAGGTTTCCCTTACCCCAGAGTTCACCTAGGTGTAAGGTAAAATTTAGATTGCCCCCCACTATCAAAGCCTCGTCTACAAATACACCTTGATGACCAATAACATCCGAGAAAACAATTTTGTTCTCATACGGAGCATACACATTGAGCAACCTAACTTTTTTATCACAACCCAAGAAAAGACCCTGTAATAAAATCCTGACACATGTAATGAAAGCCTTCATATCTGCCATGGTCAGGTTCCATGCAACCAGCAATCCCCCAGACAGTCCTATGGCATACGTAGCACACACACGCCACATTGGTGCAATATTAAGAAAAGAGATGATATCATCAGAAGTCGGAACCATAGTCTCTTGAAGGAACAAAACCCTAGGTTTCAAAACCCCCAAAAGATGTTTTAAAGCAGTTCGTTTCAGGACACTGCTAAATCCCCTGATATTAAATGATGTAATGATCATTGGGGGAAATGGAAAGAGGCAGAGGCTTCTCTAAGTGCCTGGGAATCAATATCCACAATTTCCAAATACCGGTGAGGTAACCCATATTCATACATCAATTTAATTTTAGAGTCACTCAAGACAGCCACCTGAGTCTTCCGATCCCCCGGAAGCTCATTCACCTTCGACTTGCGTGGTCGATGACCCTTCCGAAAAATAACATTAGGGTTTCTCAAATCTGAAACATGTAGTACATCCGGGCTAGCAGCCCCAATAGAAAATGTATCTAAGGCTTCAAAGTCCCAACCGATGGCCCAGAAACCTCTAGTACCAAAGAACTGGTTAAATAGATACCCATATTTTGAGAGGCCAACCTAGAAGGAGAAAGGAGAGAACCAGTAAGATGTGTAAGACCCCAAGGGGTAGAAGGATCTAAGGACAGAGCAGGAGCCAAACACGATTCAGTCATTAAAGGGCAAGGTGGACCAATAGAATCCACAATAGACTCACTCCCAGCATTATAGTTGACCAGACCATCAAACCCCTGACCCGTCCCAGAATAAGTAGAAGAGGACATGGAGGCACATATATCATCCATAGATAAGAATTTAAGTAATGTAGGTAAATTATCAGTGAACTTACCAACGAATGCTTTTGCTGAGTCTAGATCCAAAGGGACAAGAAAGCATATATGCGACACCACATCCTTGAGCACGTGATGCATCTTCTTCATTTCCACAACAGCCAACAATGAAGGAGGTATACCAGTATAGTTAGCCCTCTGATGGCTAACCCCCTTGCACCTAAATCCCCTGAAGGGCACATTCCAATAATCAAGCCATTGAATAAAAGTCCCACCCTCCCAAATCACTTCAACCTCAGCCAAAAGACCACCCGACACATCCATATCCACCAGAACATGTGGAGTCATATGCTTTGCTCCTGACATGGTCGCAACCTCAACCATGATAAATGAACCCACAGAGTTTGCAATGGACATGAAACCCTTCACATTCCAACATAATAACAACAAATCCTACAAAATAACCCAAATATGCCTCTGCGGCATCACTGACTTCCATGGGTCAAAGTCCAAGTTCCACCGATCCAAAACCAAGGAAACCATGACCAATCACCCGATATCTCTTCTCCACAGCAATGCGATCCTCAACCGACAGAAAATGGAAAACAACCCACCCGTTGACCAAGGTCATAATCCTTGGAATATTAGTGACAAAAGGCTTCCATTTTTCCTAGACCCAAGAGATAATATTAGCTTGAGAGAGCCGAAGAGATTCAAACTTACCAACCAATGCCCATTTAGACAAATTTGCGACCATATCGCACGTAACATCACAACCCAACACACAGAGAGGTCGACATTTTTTAGCCTTCTCAAAACGAATGAAACCCTTCCCTTTCGGTTTTCGAAAACCCACCTCTAGATCACATTTATCATGCCCTGAGTCAACAGCCGAAAAGCCCCTGTATTCCCCTTCCTCAGCACATTTTGGGAGCCACCTGCAATCTGTGGGGTAGTCACCACTTCTGCAGCTGTTTCCAACGATGGGACCCTATCTGCCACCCAGCAGTTACCTTCCAACCAACAATCCAACCCTTCATCCAAGGAAACCTGACCAAAATCTGATAAACTCGATAAACCCTCCATCTCAGACCCAAAAAACAATAACCTGTCATGAGGAAAAAACCCAGTTCCCATTGTTTAGCCTGGTTGGTACTAGGCCAAGTGAAAAACCTGGCTGGATCCAGGGGTAAAAATAATAAACAGTAAAAAAAGATAGACCATACAGTAATAACACGAACCAAGAACAAAAACCCAAATCCCTAGAGGAAAAAAATCCACAGAGCTCAGAGAAAAGCCAGAAAATATCCCCGCAGTAAAAGAAAAGCAAGAAACACTAGAAAATGTCCATGCAGTAAAATAAAAGCTAGAAACACTAAAAAATATCCCTGCAATAAAATAAAAGCCAGAAACACCAAAAAATATCCCTGCAGTAAAACCCGCCCTAAGCACCATTCTCAACACGGGAAAGAGGGGATGGAGAGACCCCATCCATCACCCATGCGATATCCATTCTTGGCGCCACCAGTGTTTGTTTGTGTATCGCATTTCCTATTTCAACTTCACTATCTTTCAACAAATAATTAAAGACACTATATTTGAACTTATCATAGCAATTGTTTGTCAGTCCTTTTCACAAGTGTTTATTTAACGAATGAACTCTATTTTACAAATGGAATCCAATAAAATGAAAAGCATGCGCATGGTAGGTTGTCGTTAAGGTCTACATAACTTTTTCCGCAGTCAAATGGATGTAGCTTGGGTGGTTGGGAGGAATGAATGTTACCCTCCCCACCCAGGTTCTACTCTTGTAAGTGACATGTTTCTATTGTGGAGCCCTTTGTAATAAATGTTGTGATTGATGAGCTGACCATACCTTGATTTAGTTTGAATATCAGGTATCGGAATTTTCCATGGAGTAGCCCTCTAACAAATGGTGAACCCCATTTAAAAAAAAAAAAAAAAACTTTGTCCGCAATAAAATGTACGGTCAATATTTTTATATCATATTATAGTAGTTGAGCCATTTAGAAATAAGGAAAATGAGAAGGGGTTACACTCAAGTAGGAAAAAATGTTCAAATGTGTACGGTCTCGTGTACTCCTATGCAAGAATTGAATTGGTGTTGTTATTAAAATATTATTATAACATAAAAATAATGTTTTTGTTGTTGTTGCTATTTTTCTTGCACCTATGCGAGAATTGAATTGGTGTTGTTATTAAAATATTATTATAACATAAAAATAATGTTTTTGTTGTTTTTGCTATTTTTGTTGCACCTATGATATGTTAGGTAATGTTTAGTCTAAAAATTGTTATCTTTTAATTATAATTTTCATATGAAATCACTCTTTTCCTCATTGACATAGAATTAAATGAAAACTAAATATTCATAAAATTGGTGTCTTTGTATGTAGCAATCATGAATATGTTCACATCACCGATAATGGCATGAATAAAGTTTAGACATATGGTTATGGTTTGATAAACTTATTGATAGTGATGGCTTCAGACATATACAAATTCCTTATAAAAAAAAAAGAAAAAAGAGTAAAGTGCATTTTATTGACTGAAATCCAACATGTTGTAAAAGCCAAATGAATCTTGTTGAATTATTAAATTGGATTGGGTTTTGGTTGAGGGTTTCATGTTGAGGTTTAAGGAAGGCAACCCAACAAACTTCACAAATCCAACATGTTGTAAAAGCCAAATGAATCTTGTTGAATTATTAAATTGGATTGGGTTTTGGTTGAGGGTTTCATGTTGAGGTTTAAGGAAGGCAACCCAACAAACTTCACAATTGATAGGTTTAATAGTACCAAATCTTAATTTGTTTAAGTGTTTAAGTAGAATATGTAGGGTAAAGTTTGGATATTTAAATGTTAAGTTGAAGAAGATTCGTTACAAGTCTTGGTTTAAAGATGGATAAGAGGGTTATGTTTTATGTTGTCGGTCATATTTAAAAGTATATTTGTTGTTATGGGTTATTGTCAAAATTGCATTTAGAATGTTGGATAGCTTTGTTCAAGCTTTTTATTTCTTTTGTTTCTTGTGAATCCTGTCATTATGAAAGGAGCTTGTTTGGAGGTTATCTTGCAACCTTTTAATCAATAGAATGACTCGAACACCAATGGGCAATGGGATAAGTAGTTCACCATATTTACATGCTTTTCATGGACTTAACAATTCTTCATTTTTTTAATGCATAAGTCTAAAATCCAACTTGTCCAATAAGTTAAAGGAATGTCTGCTACATCATCCAATTAGATTGAGTTGTAGTAGGGGGTTTTGTGAAGAGGATCCGTACAAGTCTTGGTTTACCAAAATTGCATTTACTTTTGTGTGTCATTACCAAAATTACATTTAGCTTGTTGGATACCTATATTCAAGCCTTTTGTTTCTTGTGGATTTTGTGATGTTTTTCATGTTTTTGTTGGTGTTTAGACATCATTGGAATTTTTGGCTACTTTTGTTACAACATAAGCCATTTATTAGGTTTCCAACACTATAAGTTCTTGGTATGGTCCATTATAAAGAAGTGAAACTCTGATACTTGATTAATAGAGGACATATAAACAATCCATTTTGATATGCTTTGAATTCTATTAAATCATGGAAAAACATGTAGATCACTCGCTTGGACTATACTTTAGGTTAGACTCCAACAACTTTTTACTGAAAGTTATGTTTGTGTTGGAGGATAAGCCTAGAGTTATCCATATATTACTATTTGGAGTAGGTCTTAATACACTATTCCAAACAACATTTGATGTTATCTTGCATGCTATTATAAGAGGCTCATATGAATTTGTCCTTCCTGATATTTTCATCATTGGTTTCAGTAGAAGCTTAAACATTCTTGATGATCACAAGGTATGAAAGATTAATTTGACTCATCTCTTCATTTCTTGAATTTCATTTGGATGAAGTTGATAGTCTTTAGTTGATTGATGACATGGAAATTGGTTTGCTTAATCTATCTCCAATTTTTTTTGCATTCAATGTGAGGCATACATGGTTCTTTGATTGTTGCTTTCACTCTATAAATAATCATGGGATACAATGGCTTGTGGTTTGTTGTTTCAAGGTTAGTCTTCTCTTTTCATTTTCTCAAGTAATTTAATGCAAATTCATTCATTGTACTAAGGATTTAAATATGTAGATCTTGATTTCCTTGTCCTAATGGGATGGTGTGTGTGTTAGGTATGTGTGTCCTATTTAGTAGTTCCATTAGAAATTTTTGGTGCGATTGGAATTGATGAACTTGACTTCCATAGGGTAAGTGGAAAATGTTGTTTTTATTATGTCTGCTTGGCTTAGATAAATTCCATTTTAGAAGCTAATTTCTATTGCACTCACTTGGTATGAAACGAATTTTCATTCTTATTGAATATAAATTCATCATCATAATAAAAATTTCCAAATAATAATCATCACCTATTATTGAGTACAAAATTGTCACATCCCCACACCCCGATCGGTGTAGAGGACGCGACCCAACTTCACTAGCACAGCGGCTAAGAGCCCATGAACATGTGAAATCATAAAATCTTCTGAAATGCTAAAAAAAAATGCTGATAACGAAATGCATTGCAGTTAAACATGCACACATGAATGTTTATCATGCATAGAGGCAATTGTTCAACATACACAGCTACAATTATGTTTCTTGCACAGCGAAATTAATCATGCATTCACACAAGCATTCATTCAACATTGTCCATCACATTCAATAACAGAAATATAATTGCAGAGGGAAAATAGGCAAGATCACTTGTCTTATGAAGAATTCGATCCGCAACCAGCTACGTCGCTGCAACGTTCCACCCAACCATATTCCAGCGTGCTTCTTAACCTCTCAGCAACGATGACACCCATGAGCTGGGCATGATTCTCCAAGGAATAAGGGAACAACAGGCTTACACATAGCCAAGGATACCCAAAACACACATCCAAGCCAACAGAGTTGGGTTTATCAGGCCATTAAGGAGCTAGAGAAGGCAAATTGCTAAGCTGGTGAGCTCATTACAGAGCCAAGAACACCTACACTAGAACTAGCCTGACCTCTAAGACACCCAAACACACCCAACACAAGGAATCAGTCCCTTCTCTGCTACACAGTCCCTCAGGCCCTGCATTCCCTTCCAGTGCTATTTAAGGGTGATGGAGAAGAAGGCCAGCCCTCTAGCTCTGTCTGTGTGGTTTTCAGCCACCAGGTTTATCAAGAACATCTAAGCCAACATCCCTGCTCCTCTCACAATCCGAAGACCAACCATTGCACTCAGGCAATTAATCAGCTGTTACAGCTTAAGACAGGGAAGACAGATTCTGAGTCATTCTTGGCCCTATCGTGGCCAAAATGACTCTCCAGCGAATTTACAACAGTCCCCAAACATAAGAAAGACCACAGCTACCACGGCTAACAACGTGGTAAAAATCAATGACCCAATCTGAACAATGAAGACACCAAGGAACTTACACAGTCCACGGATGGAAAGGCAAACAAGTTTTCGGCATGGGGAAGACCACAACAACGCTACAATTCGTGGATGAAAATGCATAGCTTCTAGCTCGTTGTGTGAGCCAAAAACCAGGAAAAATCCCGATGTGTGAGAACAGCAGAAACGGTCCCTGCGTGAGGACGAATAGCTCACAGCTCGCGCGTGGATGAACAGGCAACAGAGAGGATGCGAATTGGACCTGCGTGAGTGTTCAGCTACTGGGAGGATGTGAAATTGCAGTGCCTGGGTGTTTAGCAACTCGTGGAGAGGAAGAAGTGTCTGCGTGAGGGGATGAACAACCAAAATCGTGGGTAGAGTGTGCGTGGGGGTGAGGACTGACAGTCCTGCCACCCCACTCCCAAAGCAATTAACTACCTCAACCACCACCAGCCTTTCTTAATGAAAGTGGTTGGAATAAGACAAGGAAAGAGGACACATGGATTTTTCTCTCATTGGCCAAGGTTGACAATTTCCCCCACATCCTTATCCTTGTAAAAATCATGCCCCTTTCGATTTAGTTGCTGCGATCGTAGCTGGCCGGGTTCATTTAATTAATTATAGATGCATATTTACATGATGACCAACATAATATATGTCGCATGCCCCGATATACCCTCGGTGACAAATTTAAATCTAAACATTAGCATAACCAATCAATGGTGGGGCCTTGGCCTTTTAGCTCCACACCATGATCATTTACAATATATAAATCATCATATACATCTAATGCAACGGGGTCAAAACCGGGACATTACAAAAATGCTAACATATTTTTTAAATTGAAACTCTATGAAATTACGAGGCAATAACCCCTTGATATCTGCCCTTAACTGTATAGAAGACACTAAGAGATGGATTACAAATCTGACTAAAAGTAACAAACATATGTTTGATTTTGCATTGAGATTGATGTAACTATGTAGGTAATCTCAAGAGCCTCTTTTTATCCATTACCTACATTATAGTGGATATTTAAATATTTACTCCACATTTTGATAAAAAGTAATAGAGATGCGGATCTAGTGGAATAAAAATTTCCTCTTGGTTATTAATTTATTGAGAATTGATTCTTACTTAATTAGAATGAAGAAAGGAGGAAGATTGTGGAATGCATAGGAAAATAGAGGAGGTGCTAATAGCCATAACAACACTCATTGTGAAGGATCTAGTAACTAGAAGTTGAACTATTGAAGAGAAACTATTGGAGGTTTGAATCTTTGTCACCATTCATGGGAAATAAACCTTCCCCTAAATCCTTCCCATATTCACCAAAAATGTGGTTCTTGGATGTGAAGATGTGGTTAAAGATGTCACTTTGAAATATAAAATATAGAGTTGAGATTGAAAAACTGATACTCGTTCTAGAAGTGGATACCATAATTATTCTATTTATGAGCTATAGTCACACACTTCATATCATTTCATCTCTTATTACATGTTCTCCATTTTGTTGAAAATTATTTCCTCTTATTCACATAAAGCAAATTGGAATTGAATGTATTTTTATCTCATTTGTATATAAAGTCTCTTTCAATATTTGTTCCTCCGTTACAATATATGATTCCTTTATTGCAATTTCTTTTATAATAATTTTCCATCATTGTTAACTTCTGACCAATCTAAATTAATGAACTTGCTAATGTTCCTTTAATTCATATTCTTATCATATTCCCAATTTTCTCATTTACCCTTTGCATTAGGCCCATGCCCATGCCATATTAATGCATGTGAACATTTCCTTTAATGTTTTTTCAACTCACTTTCCCTCTAACTACACCATCTCATGACCTTATTCATAAGTGTCTCATTGAGATGCTTCTCGAATATAGATGAAAATCTTTTGACTAACGTATTTATTCATTGAGATGTTTAATCTCCGCAAGATGTGGTCGATATTGATTATGGTATTATCTTTAAGTCCATAATAGTTTGTATAGAATTCCTAACCTTGAGTGCCAAAATGTAATATGTTTGTTAGTTAATATGAAGAGTTGCATGATATTCAAAATTAGAATGTGTTTTGAGCCAAGGAATTGCTCAAATATACTAGTTAATTTAAATACTAATCATTTTTCTTAAATAATTAGTTGTTTGGATTAATTTGATATCTATAAAGTGAAAAAAATTACATAAAAAAATGAAATTACAAAGGAAAATGTTTCAAAAATATTTTAATTCATTTTTATAAATTAAAATTTTAAAAACTTTAACCTAAATTGATTTTAATTTACTCTTTCTCTTTATATAAAGTTATCAATATTAATCAAATTACTAATAACCTAACTCCTAAAAATGTTTTCATTTAGATTAAGTTATCAATATTAATCAAATTACTAATAACCTAACTCCTAAAAATGTTTTCATTTAGATTATTTCACAAGTGAATCAAGTTAAGTTTTAAAATATAATTATTTCCATTGTGTGACATTATATTTTATAACTTATACTGTTAAAATTTAAATTATAATGACTAATGACATTGTTTCTAAATCTATTTAAAATTTATGGATTTTATTTTATTATAGTTTAGAATGATATTTTAAGAATAAAATTGATATTCAATATTTATGATTTATTTAAAGGGGGTAAAGAAGATAGATCCATTCAAATACATATAGCCTTAATTCTATTATTAAATGTAGGATTAGAGAGATAAGTTAAAAGATATCTCGATTTTGGATTCATCTTAGTGTTCACATTGTTATGATTTTTATTCCCTATTAGAGATAGTAATCAATATGATGTGATTTAAAATATGATAGTAATCAATATTAGAGATAGTAATCAATATGATGTAATTTAAAATATGATATTGTGTCAACATTGCTACTTTTAAATTGTCAATTTGGTTTCGATATTAGTTTAATTGGTATATGATGTATTTATTTTAATTTAAGTTATCAATTTGTAATTTGTATTCCCTATTAGAGATAGTAATCAATATGATGTAATTTGAAATATGATATTGTGTCAACATTTCTACTTTTAAGTTGTCAATTTGGTTTCGATATTAGTTTAATTGGTATATGATGTAGTTATTTTAATTTAAGTTGCCATTTTGTATGATATTGTGTCAACATGGCTACTTTTAAGTTGTCATATTGGTTTCGATATTAGTTTAATTGGTATATGATGTAGTTATTTTAATTTAAGTTGTCAATTTGGTTTGGTTTCAATATTAGTTTAATTGGTATATGATGTAGTTATTTTAATTTAAGTTGTCAATTTGGTTTCGATATTAGTTTAATTGGTATATGATGTAGTTATTTTAATTTAAGTTATCGGGAGATATTGGGTTTTGTTAAATGAATTTTAGATTAATCAATAAAAAAAAGTTTTTTAATGTTCTTGCAAAGAGCAATTTACATGAATAAAATCAAGGTGATCAAATTTGTGAATGAAATATTTTTTCATAGGCAAGTGCAAGTGCATGATAGGACACATTCGACTTCAAAGAGGAAATATGAAAAATGCTATGTTGGATATAATAGTTTCTATAAAGAGAAACTTTAGGTGACATGAAATATAGCGTACAATGTTATCATAATATATTATTAAAAAGAAAACTAGCACATCAAACTTTCAACGGTGTGGCATTTAATAAGGGAATGCTTTTTTTTTAAGTTAATTGGTATCATGCATGAATATGAAAATAATTCAAATAATTTAAGCTTTTAACTTAGTAAAATTTTACGAGGAGAGGTTGGTAGGGTCTCAATTTTTGCATCTTATGCAAATATGATAGTGATTCAGTTGTCCATATCTTTGTTGAATGTTCTTTTACCATAAAGGTTTGGTCTTTTGCTAAGGATTTGTTATGCTTCAGCTTTGATTGGGGGGTGCCAAATTGGAGGAATCTTTTAGATCATGGTTCCAAGAAACAACTTCTTTCAAACTTCTTCCAATCTTTATATCCTCGTCTATCTAGAACACGAGAAATAAGGCAATATTTCAAAACATTTCACCTAATGTCATATTATGTGGATTAAAAGGTATAAGTCTCTTCAAATATTATATGAAACCGAATCAATCAAAGAAGACTAAAGTTTTATATACTCCGTCAATACTTTCTCTTTCAATTGTTGGTTTTTTTATGGTGTATCTTATAATAATTCATGTGGATGTAGTATGATTCTTATTCTAAATAAGGATCATTATTTATATTTGAGGATGGGTGGAGGGACTGGTAGTAATACTAAAGCAAAAATTTTGAGCCTTTGGGGCTTATTGCAATTTACTTCTCTTATTGTTATTTTAGATACATGTATCTTTGGTGACTCAAAAGTGATCATTGAATGCATCAAGTGAAATTCCAATTTACAGGTTTTTGCTACTTAAACAATGGTTCCAAAGAGTAAATTTACAGAAAAGTCTTTTATCTCATATTTTCTTTAGAAATATCTCTATATTTTACAATATTATAGCAATCTTCCTCTCAAAAAAGGCGGTCATACTTAAAGTTGGTATTTAGTTTATTCAGGAAACTATGGATGGGTAAATTCATAGTGAAGGAGCAGTCGATTTAGTCGATTTTGTCTGGATTTTACATAGTGTAGAAGTTTATGAACTAGATGATCCTTTGTTTTTTCGGAAAGGAATTTATGTGTTAGTTGGTTTTTGTATTTTCTTTTTGAATAGGTGTGGGTAAAGAACATATAGAGGAATCTCTTGGCAGGTGACTAGGAGTAAGTTAAATTGATATGTAATTTCTTTTTCTCTGATTGAACGAGAATGGCAAGAAAAATGTTTTTTTTTTCTTCTAAAAGAAAAAGAACATAATTCAAATAATTCTTCTATTGCCTTAGCACTACTTAAAGTAATGTATTCAAATGAGTTCAATATAGGTTGTACATTAACTTTGAAATGAAATTATAACTATTTCTTGACTAATGAAATTTGATTTTAATATTGTATTAGATTATAATTTGTGAAAGTTTTTAAAATGTTGAAGTAGAATGTGTGAAATTGAAATTTTGATCTTTTGTAACAAATGTTGAACAATGTTTTCCAATTTTGGGAGTTGGTTGGTTATCTAGTTATGCTTGGAAAAATCCTCCAATAATTGAGTTTGCAATTTGAGTAGTTCTTGTAGTTTTGTCAACATAACTTAACAACCTATAAGCATAACTCCTAATAAACTAACCAAACAACAAAACTACCCTAATTAACATAAAAAAACTTGAACTAAGAATAAAGCATGCCCAGTAAGGGCTTATCGCATGATTCTACTTATAGGTTGAGCTCCAGGGATGTGGTTTCATATGCCATTTCTCTATGAACTTGCTAAATGTTTTTTCATCCTTAATAGTTTCTCTAAAAAAAGAAATGGAAATATTTGGAAAGGAGGCCAAGGAGTGAGAGATCCTTGGAAGACCCATGACCAATTTATAGAGCATGTTGTTGTCTATTACCTGTAGAAATTTAGGCCAGCAATAGATTAATTTTACCCACAACAATTATCAATTGATCATGCAAAATTGCTAACAATGGAGACTGAATATGGAGCTGTAACACAAAATTATATTAACTGAGTGTACAATAGCCAACCCTGTAATAACATAGGTTGCTGAATATATAGAATACATCAAGAGATCAAATGCATAAGGAGGCATCCAAAACTAACATAAAGCAGGCTTACCCAAAATAGGCAAATCCCCCATAGGTGTAAAAAGTTGATCCCAAATCTGTCATGAGGCTCACGAATTGGAAAGGGAGAATGGGAA
>LPNX010222204.1:137931-178690 GCA_001517045.1 Pseudotsuga menziesii | reverse complement strand
TTGTGGCATAGAAGGTCGAAACAAAGACTAAGTAGTCAGGTCCTAGCTTCGAGAGGATGGCCAATACGAGCTGATCATCTTTCTTTTTGATACCACACTGCTTCACCTGCAAAACTAGTGCTTTGAACTTGGAGAAATATAGCTGCAGGGATTCAAAGCTACTGGGACTCAGAGAAATCAACTCATTTTCGATCTAATGTCCCCTCATCTCATCTGTCTTTCCAAAAAGATCAGAAATATTCTCCCATACTTGATCTGGTGAAGTTAATCCATCGAGATGGAAAAGGAGGTCTCGGGAAATACTGAGACATAGGAGGCCATAGGCCTCATCTCTCCGATTGTGCCATTTGATCTTCTCTGCAGCAGCATTGGGCTCTGCTTCTGTATCCATAGTCACCCTATAGAGGCCTTTCGCTCTCAACAAGATCTCCATCTCTGCTTTCCATTCAAAATAGTTGAAGGGAGTGAGGATAGTTTTCTGTGAATCCATAGCTTTAGAAAATCTGTCCCGGCTGTCAGTAGAAGGCTCCCAGTCTTGATGTCGAACCTGCAAAACAATTTTTGAAGGAGAGTAACAACCTACAATGGCTCTGATACCATGTAGAAATTCAGGCCTGCAGTAGATTAATTTCACCCACAACAATTAACAATTGATCATGCAAAATTATCAACAATGGAGACTGAATATGGAGCTGTAACACAAAATTATATTAACTGAGTGTACAATAGCCAACCCTATAATAACGTAGGTTTCTGAATATATAGAATACATCAAGAGATCGAATGCATAAGGAGGCATCCAAAACTAGCATAAAGCAGGCTTACCCAAAATAGGCAAATCCCCCATAGGTGTAAAAAACTGATCCCAAATCTGTCATGAGGCTCACGAATTGGAAAGGATGCATGATAAAGCTAATGAGTGTTGGAATGGAATCTCATACATGCTTTTGCATGGAGGAAAGAGTGGAGGATGAAAGGGGCAAAAAACAAGTTCACCTCACCTAGTCTTGCTTTCCTATGTGCCTTAAAACACTGAAAAAGCAGGCAATAAAGCAGAAAAAGCAGAAGGGCACCTAGGAGGCCAGGAATAAAGCAGATTTGATTCCTAAGGATTTCCCAAGCGCTACATGAGTCAAATATGGCAATTTTGACCTCTATGGATAGGCAATTAGCAACTTGCACATGGTGGGACTCATGAACTAGGAAAATAAGACAAAAATAAATGAATTAATGTCTAAGTGGGTAATACTATGGGTTTGATTATTCTAACATTACCAATCTATTGATTCAACATTCATGGTTATCTAATAATCAAGTTGATATGACATCCTAATACTAAAATGAGAGATGGTTACTTGAAGGTACTCACTTTGGCTATTACTCCTCCTTTGGACCCATTGTAGATTAGGGATTTTTCATAAAATGCATCCGTTGGAGTGTTATGTCCCTCCATTTTGATTGTAACCATGAAAGAGGGCTCAAAGCCAAATCCAAAGGAAGATATAAATGGACTCCAAATTCGAGGAATCCAAAGTAAAGACACCCACAAAACGAAACACAAATTGAAACAAACAAACCATTTCTCACAAATATAACCAAAAACCAAACCCAAACTATTGAACCTTATCAATCTTTAGAAAAAAAACATTCCAAATTGGAATAATGGGCCTAACCTAGTAGATTAAGAAAAAACATTAACAAAATCCAAATCAAGTTACATAAATAAAACCCCACCTCTCTTGTGTTTAAACATTTTTTCAATTTTATGACCCTCCCATTGCCATGTTTGAAGAAATGGATGTTAGGTACATTGAGGGGAGCTAATGTTATTTGTTGTCTCATTTTCCTTAATGCAACATGAAACTTGTCCTTGAACTTTGAATTCATGTCAATTATAAATTTTGTGGGATAATGATTCATAGGAGATAAACTAATGAAGAAACCCCCCATTTAGGCTCATCATTTTGGGATTTGAAGAAACATTTTTATTTGCTACTTCGCTTATCCTCAAACTTTTAATTCATTCTACTCCTCTTATCCTCAAAATTTAAATGCATCCCATAAATAAAGGTCGTGGGTTGATGATTCATGAGAGATAGCAAAGGAAGGAACCCTCCATTTAATTTCATCATTTTTCTATTTAAAGAAACTTTTTTATTTTCCATGGAGTTAGCCAAGTTATTGAAATCCCTCAAAACTTGGTAGAACTTTGATCTCAGTGCTGAGGAGCACATCGGAGGACAAGAGTTCGATTGAATGATTTGGGCACTGTTATGGCATAAGCATAGTAAAATAAGCAAAGCAAGAAATACACTAGACAGAAAAAAAGTATACACATAGACAAAATGCAAGAGTTCGAACCAAAATTTGTTGTTCTATTACTGCTCTATTACTTGCTTATATATTACAATAGTGTGCATACTTATATAGAGGGTTGAGACACTTGGGTGACTACTCGTTATGTTCATTTACAAAGAAGTTAGAATGGTTCAGAATTTCAATCGTTACAGATGACTGGAAGACATAGACAATATGTCATAGTCATGTCGAGATGATGGTGTCAATGATGCATGTCGAGATTCTAAATCTATAGAGGTTATGTCGAGGTTTAGACTTGTCAAATTCGATGTTGAACTTGTCGAAGTTGAAAAACATGTCAACTGCTGGGTGGATCATTTCTCCTTTCTTAAGAAAAAATGGTCACCATTGTTTCTCATTCAGATGAGAAAACTTAATGGTGAGTTCAGTATCAGAGCACCACTTTCCTTTTTCTAGGAGTTTTCCAGCTTTAGCCACTTGAAACAAGGTAATTACATTCATCCTTATATGGTGTATACATCGTCCCTCGATGGTGTCGCAAGGAAGAGGATCATGACCATCTAGATGGATGTATTTGGGTTCTGTTGTTTGCAATTCATTATGTTCCAACAATGGTGCACGATATGGTTGAAGAAGATCGACATTAAACATTCGATACATACCCAAGCATGAAGGAATGTCAAGCTGGAAATTGTTTTCTCCAATTTGCTTCAGGATAATGTACGAACCATATCGCAAAGGCTTTATCTTTCTATATGTACCAGTGAAGCGTTCCTTCTTAAGATGTAACCAGGCATGATCCCCAAATTATTTGAAATGAATTAGGAGTACGATGCTTATTGTATCAGGCCTTAGATTTTGCATTATCTTGCTGCAACATTTCATGTGCTTGCTTCTAGATGTTGTAGATTTGGTCTCGAAACTTCAATGCTTTTTCAATTTCTCGTTGGCTAGATTCGCTTTCATTCGACTATGTCGATTAAATGATCAAGTTGATGGGTGCTGAGGGTTGAAATCCATAACATATCTCAAATGGAATCTTTCCTATAGTGTTGTGCTGAGAATGATTCTAGCTATGTTGTATGTATGGAATACTTTCATCCCATGTCCAATGATGCTTTTTGTTGTACATGCAAAGCAATTGTACTACCAAGTGATTCACAACTTTTGTTTGTTCGTTTGATTGGGGATGAAAATTTGTTAACAAAGAAAGTCTCGTTTCAATCTATTGCCAGAGAGTCTTCCAAAATATGCTAACAAATATGGCATCTCTGTCGAAAATTATGGTCGTCAGAAGGCCATAATTTTTCCAAACATGTTCGAAGAAGAGCTGAGCAGTGTGTTGTGTTGTCGTAGTCTTCTTACATGGAATGAGAATAGCCATCTTGGAAAATCTGTCAACTAATACTAAGATCGTGTCATACTGGTGTTTGGTAGTAGGATATCTTGTCAGGTAGTCCATATAAATAGATTCCCATGGCCGACTAGGAACCAACAAAGGCGTGCACAGTCCTTGTTGTCAATTCAAAGGTTTAGCAATAGCATAAACCATGCATAATCAAATGTACCTATTGGTGTCATATTTAAGTGAATTTGTGGAGGATAACAAGAGTTTTTTCTACTCCAAAGTGTCATGTAGTGTGTGTCTCAAATGATCTGCTGTCGATGCTCACCGGTCGGTACATAAAGTTGTCCAAGCTTGTATAGTAAGGTATCCTTCAAGAAGTAGTTGGTAGTAGATAGTGTGCCAGTATGAAGCTGTCGATAAATTGCAAAGAAGTCACAGTCTACCAAATAAAACTAGAGTCAAGTAGTGGTGGCGTAACCTTGCATACTCATCACTATAGAAAGTAGAGTAATGGGTAGTCGAATGAGAAAATTGGATCTGGAATTGACTTTACCTTTCTGATACTTAATTAACAATTGGAATTTTTGTAGGTAATTAATCCACTTGAGTTTTCAAGTTGTTTGTAAATTTGAATGGGATGAGGACAACTATAAAGGATTGTGGTCAGTAAGAATGATTATTTCCTTCCAAGGATGTAATGTCTCCATTTCTTAAGGGCTTTCATAATGGAATACAATTCCTTTTCATACGTTGAATACCTTCTGACAGTGTCATTAGAAGTTTCCGAATGAAAAGTGATTGGGTGACCAGACTGAGTGATCACTACACCTAAATCATAGTCTGATGCATCTGTCTCAATCTCAAAAGGTCAGATGAAAATTAGCTAACACAAGTACTAGTGTAGTAAAAATCTTGTGTTTGAGCTGCTCAAAAGCTTGTTGTTGTGTTGATGTCCAATTGAAGACAGGTTTCCATTTTCCTTAGTCAACTAATTCAAAGGCCAGGCTATGTGACTGAAGCCATGAACCGTCAATAAAAACTAGCCAAACCAAGAAAAATTCTTAGTTCATGAATGTTTTACGGAATGGTAAATATTTGAGGATCTATACTTTTTTTGGGTCGACGTGAATTCCTGCAGAGTAAATTACATACCCCAAATATTTGATGTTGTTCATCACAAATGAGCATTTTTCCATGTTCATATAGAGTAGATGTTGTTGTAGAGTGTTGAAGACTTGTCAAAGCTGTCTAACATGTTCTTCCCATGATCGACTAGAAATCAAGATATCGTCGAGATAGATAATGACACACTTGCTGATGAAAGGTCATAGAGGTCATCCATATAGTGCATGAAGGTCGCAGGTGCATTGGTTAATCCAAAAGGCATGACTAACCATTCAAACAATCCCTCCTTGGTTTTGAAAGTTTTTTTCCATATATCGGTGGGATCGATTAGAATTTGATGGTCTTCCGAATTAAGGTTGAACTTAGTAAAAAAATTAGCACCTTTCAGACAATTGATGAGTTCATCTATCCTTAGAAGAGGGTATCTATTCTTTACCAAAATATTATTGAGATCTCAATAGTTGTTGCACATGCGCCAAGTCCCATATTTATTTGGTATGAGGATGACTGGACTTCCACAAGGAGAGGAGTTGGGTCAGATGTGACCTTTATTGATCAAATCCTGAATGTGTTTGCGAATCTCTTCATTATCGATAACGGATATTCTGTTTACATATGTGTTAGGTAATAAATAACCAAGAACAAGTTCAATGGAGTGTTTTACCTAGAAATGTAGAGTTACTCCATTTGGATCTTCAAATACATTATGGTATTCCTAGATAATGTTGTTGATATGTTTCTGTCGGGAGCTGCATTGGTTGGTAAGTCAACTCGTTGCTGCAATCTTCCTATAATGTCGAGGCTTTATCATGATCAATGTGAATTTATAAGTATGGTTGTTAAGATTCTTTATTTGTTTGGCAGATACCATCAAAACCATTGATGTAGTTCGTCGCTCTGGTATGGCGTACCCCTGATTCTGAATTTTAACAATCACCTTTTGAGGCCATGACTAATAAATTCCATGTCAATCCCATAAGTAAGGTTTCCCAAACAGGGAGTTATCTATGAAAAGAAGTGCCACGTCACAGAGTAATTCATCTTCAAAAGGCTTAATGAAGTAGGTGAGTCTACATTATTGGGTGATTCTTAGTTCCTGTTCATCCTTAATCCAACCGATGTTGTAAGGCTAAGGATGTGGAGTGGTAAAAAGACAAATTTTCTTCACAAGATCTTCAGAAAAAAATTTCTTCTGGATATGATTATCCACAATCAAATGAAAAATATTGTTTTGAACCCATATCTATGTATGGAATAGGGGTTCTCATTCCTCCTCATCGACGATATTTGAGGCCGTCGGAGTGGTCGATGTTGATGTCAAAAGGGTCGATGCTTTTAGGTCTGATTATACCATGGTTAAGTTTCATACAAGTTGGATGTCGACAATTTTTCCAAAGATGCCTTTTGAGCCATGCATTCATATGTATCATGCATGATGAATTGCGATAATCACACCATTTCCAAGAAGGGGGCTTCTTTCTATGTTCCCTTTTGTCTTTATGAGAGTGATTTTTGTGATAGTATGGCTTTGGTGGAGTCACCTGAGAAGGGTGCCTTGACTTATCGGAGTTGGCTATTGACTTCTTGTCGGATGTTTGACCCATCGGCTTGGTCGTGAAACATGTTTTTCCTTTTTGTTTAGATTCAAGCTTGATGGCATAGTGGAATACATCTGTAAGCGTACTGACAGTCAGGAAATCCATATATTTTGAATGTATGAGGATAATACGCTAATGATACTTCAGGACAAGCAATTTATCTTCTTCGGACTCCAAGTATATCCATGAGTCGACATAATTCATCAGTGTAACTCTGCATGGACTGGTCTTTCCATTTCCTTAGATGTTTCCACTTCTTATAGCATTGTTCAATGTATTTGCGTGGGTAGAATTTATTTCATATGTACTTGGAAAATTTCTCCCATGTGTCTATGGGGTCTCCTTCTCGCTCCATCTTTGTCGATAAATTCTCCCACCAACATTGCAAAGAGTTTGACATCTTTAAGGATGAAATGGTGATATTTTCAGCTTCAGAGAATTAATTCACAAATTCATAGGATTCTAGTTGTTGTAGCCAATTGTCTACATATTCCTCATCAATCTCGCCTTTAAGATTCAGTATGTCCATATTCATTTTCACTTTGAATGGATTGGTTTTGTTGGAGTTGGCTCTTGTTGAGGATCCTCCAGATGTCGAAGAAAATCACATGAGAATCTCATTGAACTGGGTGAACAGTTTTATTCAATGTTGATCCAGTTCTTTCTCTCTGAGATGCTATGTCTTGTCAGTTGCATGTATATTTTATGTTTCTTTGGCCATCTTCTCTGAAGTTGAAGGTAGTGTCTAATTGAATTGCTCAGTTTGTGAGCATGTTTGAATAGGCATAAGTTAGGTAACTTTGATAGAAGTTTCTACACAACTTAAGCTATGAATATGCTCTGATACCAATGATCCAGGTGCACATCGAAGGAAAACAATTCGATTGAATGAATAAAGCATTGTTATGGTGGAAGCATATTAAAATAAGCAAAGCAAGAAATACAATACACATACAGAAAGTATACACACATAAAAAATGCAAGAGTTTGAACCAAACCTCATTTGTCATATTACTTCTCTATTACTTGCTTGTATATTACAATAGTGTACATGCTTATATAGAGGGATGAGATGCTTGGGTGACTATTTGTTACGTTCAATTACAAAGAAGTTAGAATGATTTGGAAGTTCAACCATTATAGACGATTGGAAGACAAAGAGACAATCTGTCATAGTCGCACTGAGATGTTGGGGTCGACAATGCATGTCAAGATTCTAAACATGTCGAGGTTGTGTCAAGGTTCTGACTTGTCGAATTCGATGTTGAACTTGTCGAAGTTGAAAAAACATGCAAACTGCTAGGTGGATCAACCTTAATTGTCTCATAACTTGTCACCACCTATTTTCTAAGAGAAATAAATTTCACATTTGGAAAAATGTAATTATGGAGTCTCTAATTACAATGAGTCTTTTTATCCCCTTTAAAGATGTTCAATCCTTAATACAAATCCAATTATTTTACTTAATTATTAGTGAATTCAGCTAACCTATAAAATTCTTCTACACAATTTCCTTTGTGGTTAAAACAACCTTCACACATGCCATCCCACACCAATACACTTTTTGAAGTTATGGATGAGAACAATATTTTATAGATTTAAAATTTTGTGAATATATAATATAATGTTATGTTGTTCTCATGTAATTGAAAAAAACTTGAAGAAGTTACATATGGTTAGTAATGGGTTGCAAGAACAATAAATGATGAAAACACTATTACCAAAAATTCTCAATCAATGCAGACAAATATTGTTTCCCTAGTCTACATGGGGAAGATCTAGACCAAAAGGCTCACAACAATGCATCCTCTCCCTAGACTGTTAAACTAATTGAATGCCAAGGTTTCTTACCTCAACAATGAAGGTGAGCCTTTCCTTGTGATTCTCTTATGATCAATTGTAGCTACAAAAGAATGTATGGAAGAAGATACAATAATGAAAGAAACAATATAATTCAACAATCTATACTAACGATCAAGGAGAAAAGTAATAAATAACCGAGATTAACACAAATAATTCATGGGATAGGGAAACACATTTGTATTAACAATATAAGAGAATAAAACTACAACCAAATCTTTGATGTCGAATATTTGTTCTCACAATTTATTTAACTCACAACCATAAGCTCTACAAACTCTACAAATCTCACTCATAACCACACTCTTTGCCTCCTATACCAACAATGATTTCAGCAACATAAAGGTGCTCTCTTGGTTCTCTCCTATCATGGTCCATGAAGCTTGTATATATAGGAAAAAGAAGGCCCAAAGGGGTTGATATTCTTAGGGAGGAAGGTGATGGATCATCCCTAAAGCCTAGGGGTACAAATGCCACCTACTCCAAGCAGTCGAGATAATACTACATGAGGAATTTCATCTAGAAGGTTCTCGAAATCTTCTATTTTTCCCTTTTGGCAATGTTGACACTCGTGCATTAGCAGGAAGCGCCGATGCTCCTTGTATTCATGAAACAAGTGTCACCGACACACCTTGTCATTATGCAAACAACGTCAACGTAGGATGACACTCTATGTTAGAAGGAAAAGAAAGTCATACCTCTTAGGAATGAATAAAAATCTCTTCCAAAAGGTAGTTTGGCCATGAAACCTCAAGGGATTTATCATAAAGACAAATTTTAGGTGTAACATAATCCCCCCCAAAGTATGAAGCTAGAGGTATGTGATAGGTGAAATACTTTGCTAGATATGATATGGAATCAGAGGCAAAAGAGTGGCAAGTGAAGTATTGAAATAAGACTAGTTACAAACGTTCTGACTCAAATCATGGCTACTAACCAATACACTATATATCCATGTATAATGACCAAGTCATGGATACCAATTCTACACTATAGATCCATGATTAACAGGACTCAAATCGAGACATAGCTACAAAATATACACTATAGATCTATGTCATCCTGACCCAAACTTGAGCATAGCCACTAGACATACAATGTGTATCCATGCAATGACTCAAAGAATACTCCATATCAACCTTAGGATAGGCACATATTCAAGTGAATACCTAATCACTCAGGGTCTTCATTCCAATCCCAGATAGTATGATTATATCCATGTGAATAGATTTATTGATGTTGAACATTATAGAAACTACTTGATTAGCGGTCATTGATGTATACCATTAACAAGTGCAAGGGAAATCACCATTAATGAAAATGATTCCCAAAGTACCCTAGTACAATCTCTCGACTGTGAATGGATGAGATAAAGTCAAACAATCGATGAAATATTCCAATCAGAGGCCAATGATGAAATCCCACTATTGAAAGCGAGGAAACCAACCATTGAGGCATGCAGGATTCAAGGTACTTGACTGGTTTCTAATAATAATTCCAGGATAATTTTTTGATGTCGACAAGAATAGACTCGTCGAAGGAGGGCCATGATGTTTCCCCCTTCATCGACACGAATCTTGGAACAAAAGTGATATTGGAAGTTGTCTTGATAATGGAACAACCATAGAAATAACTTAGATATAACTGACTCAAAGGAAGGTAAGGTAATTGTAGAGATAGATTGTGGTAAAGACCCCCCCTTGAACATTGAACGACACAAAAAATGACTTGGAAGCATTGAATCAATCGAGGAAGAGACTAGACATAGTGCAAAGAGAGGATGATGCATTCTTTGAATTGACTCAAAGGAGTGAAATGACTCATGAAAGTGGATCGAATCGATGACAAGTTGAATACCCAAATATTTGAATGAAAATGCAGGCATGTGCCAAGTTCAAAGGTGACTAATAGATTCCACTAATACAAATGAAAAATGTATCCCCATTCCCTTAATTTCCCCATTGCAATGGATGAGTAATTATTTTCTTTTTAACGATCTTGAAAAGGGTAACAAAAGCTCGATATAGCTCACCAAGTGATGAGTCCAACCTCATATGTTTAATGAACCTAAGAAAGGAGGGGTTAATTCCTGGAAAAGGGGTCCTTCATCGCTTAATTTTATGAGTTTGAAGAAGGTAAACTCAATCGTCGTTTCATGTTTAGAGAGTCTAGAATGACTAAGAAGACTCCACAGTGGAATTTTCCGTAAATTTAGTCCTTGAAGTCCAAAAAAGTGTAAATCGATACCAAGGAGAACTCTTATAGTCACGATGAACTAGAGTATACCTTTTTTGTAAATAAGTCTAAATGGTTTGAAAAAGGGGTAAAATATCATCGAGTATATGACCTTTCAAATAATTTTACAAGCGTGAAAGAATCAAGTTCGCTTGGCGATATTTTCTTGTTTAAGGAGCCTAAAAAGATCTTAAAGATGACTCGAGGGGGGTTTCCTTTTTTTTTAATCCACTTTAACGAGTCTGAAAAAGCGGTAAAAAAATACTCAATACCCTTTCTCTAAATTTTAACAAGCATGGCTAGCGTATAACTGGTGCTCAAAGATTTTTTCAATTTGATCCGGAGAATGAAATAAGTAAAAAAGAAGCTATATCATAGCCACAAAGTGTCCAATAAAGTCCTGAAATATTCAAAAGAAATATTAGGACACTTTCACCATAAACACTATAGAAAAATATAGTAAAAACTCATAATATTTAAATATTTCACAAATTATTTTTTATTAAAAATAAAAAATGATATAAAAAGGGTGAAATAGTAAAAATTACTTACCTTTGTGTTTTTACCATAGGAATTGGGTGAAAATTATATATGAGAGAGGAATTTACAATGAAGACTCCAAGATCTATGGACATCCATTTGATGAATCTTCAGAAGCATGTAAGAGCTATCATCCTCCATCATGTTTTTTTTTAAGGAGAGTTTTGGAAAGGGGAAGAGCATGCCCTATGAGACACTCTTCTCCCTTTCGGGAGGTGCATCAAAACACTCCCCAAAATGGGAAAGAGCATTAGGGGTGCTTTTTCCTCTAAAGGAAGTTGTGTCATCACCTTGTTCCCTTGGGGAAAGTGCATCGACAACCATGACTCTTCAAAAAAAAAATATTTAGCATGAATTTAAGTTTTTACTCTAATGAAATGAGTCCAATAGTTTCCATATGGATTTCCCATAGATTTTTGAATCAAAAAATGGTTATTGGAAGGAGTGCAAGCATGAATTAGACGATGCCCAAGTGGAAAATGACCCAATGATGGTGAGAGAATTGAGGGAGTGTGGACTCCTTAAGTACTTCGGTGTTCCAAGAATCAAAGCCCATGTTTTTCTGCTAGATCATTTGATATGGATGTGGGACTAAATCAACAACATTTCCAGGTGTGCACTCACATTTTAACGATTGATGTCAAGGACATTTACTTTTTGACCAGACTATCAAGGAGAGGAAGTCCAATATCACTCTTTGGTCCCATAGGGGGGGACATGAACATTTCTTATCTTATCGATGAGCATTACATGATTGAAATAAGATCCCAGGGGGGAAATATTCTGATAAAATACATTATGGATCGGTCATTGAGGATGGTATCCTTCACTATCGAGAAGGTAGTTGGTAGTAGGGATATTCATGAGACTACCTAGGAACATATTGTATATTCCTTGGAGTGAATGGCTCCAACCATGTTCAACTGGAGTGAAGGTCTATTAGTGATCCTCAAGGACCAGCTCATGAAGTGTCAACAAGGTGAGCTAAAGAAGTTTGGGTATGGGGCTTTAGTAGTATTTTTATTCCTAGAGAGGGTACCCTTATTACACCCTCAGGTACCGCTTAATAGGTTAGAGTCCGAGGATCCATGGATGTTCTCTACCAGATATACACTTCTACTTACTAGAGAAGTGTGTTTGTTCAATGGAGTATGGCTGCATGCCATAGTCTACTCCATGTTTTGAGAGAAACCATGAACCTTGCTTTGTATCCCTTAATGCCATACATTTTTTGCATACTTGATATTGTAGATCCACATGGAAGACACTACGAGGTTCCCTTCAGGTCTCGGAACTGCATCCTAGACATAACTCCCCATGATCAACTGGTACCATTTGTCCTTGGATACTTCTTCATAGATGGAAGGATCTGCATCAATGATGTCACTCAGCAATACCACATAACTAGACTATATCTTATGCCTCTTACTTTCATTGTAAGTTTCGTCACACTTTTCTTCATCTTGAATTATCTCTTGCTCCCAAGATGGTATTCACTTATCGAGGTGGATATACCACTCTGTTTAGATCATATCATGATTCTTATATTCTTTTGAAGCTCTTTCTTTCATCATAGTGTCTCTGACACTGGGAGCTTTAGGATCATCTTCATGTATGTTTATTGGATTGAATATTCTAACTAAATTGTCATCACTTTCTCTACTTGTTCTTTAGAACAAGTCTATCCTTATTTTCTTATAGGTGATTGTTCACGACCTTTCCTACAATTCAAATAAATCAATTGCATGGTTAGAAACATTTCATAATCTTCAAGACATATTCATAATGACAAATTATTATGCATAAAGATATAATCATGCAACTATTTTAGCAATACAACATTCATCCATATCCCGTATAAACACAAATGCTTTCTAGATGCCTGCCATCTATACCAAACATTCTTGATATTGGGAACTAATCACAATATGTCAACAAAGAGTTTTCATTCTAGATAAGTAGAAATTTAATGTTGTATAGCACCATAGGCCACTTACCCGTAACATGCATATTAGTAGTATACTGTCCATTAATGCAAACATTCTATCATGCATAATACATTTCCTTGAACATAGATATATACATAACTAAACAATGTCATTTAAGCAACTAGATATATAGGAAATGATAATTCAAATACTTATCTTTGTTTTTATGGTAGACTCCTTCTTGATCCTTATGTCCTTGTAGAAATAACTAGATCCTTCTACTTCATCATCTGATTCTGGGAACCTATCTTTGTTTGTCTGGTGGGTGGAATCCTTCTTGATATTTATGTCCTTGCAAGAATAATTGGAGCCTTCTACTTCATCATTTGATTCTGGGAAACCATGTACTGGTTCTGAGTGTCACTAACTGCATTCCTTCTTATCTAATGTTGAAATGGATAAGAGTGTGATATTTTTCTTCACCAGTAGAATTCACACTCCTCATCACTTGATGAATCTTCCTTTTCTTCTCTATATCTTTTATTAGTTGGTTCATCATCTTCAACAGTGTGAGCATGATGTATTTTCTTGTTTGACTTCTTGTTGAAGGAGCCTCTATTTCTGGGATAATATCTGGAGTAGAGTCCCTTCTCATCACAAGTGTAGCATCGAATGTTTGGACGGATCTCTTCTAAATTCCTTTTGTCTTCTATTTTGATGATGGTCCTCCTTATTTGTATGATTTATTCTAGAGTAAATTGTGAGAGCTTGATCTTCAGTTTCTCCTGTCTTCTCTTGTTATGAGACTATATTATTCTTATGTGCATTCTTCCCATAGTCTGCTGAAAGAGATTAAATTCCTTCTTGCACATATTCCTTGAATGAATGAATCCCATGATCTTGGGAGGTCATTCAAGGTGGTCATAACAATATCTCCTTCTTCCTCATTCTCTTTGACTGCTTCAAGTTGCTTCTTAATATTTGAGAAGTAAGATTGAATGTTTTCTGATATATGCATATTCACATCCTTGAGTTGAGTTCTAAAGGTCATCTTCCTGTTGATATTATTTTCTTCATACAAGTTGGTCATTGCATTGAACATATACTTGGGAGTCTTCAAGGATGATACATATATGATATAATGGAGATGTAAATAATCCTCTTGGATTTGACCAAGTCCTTCTTTTGCTTTGTCTTCATCTCCCTCTGAATATGCAACTTCTTCTTTGACATAGTTCTCTATGTCAATCTTTTTCAGGTATGATAAGAACTCTATACTTTCATGATCAAGAGTTCTTGACTCCTTCAAGCTTGTCCTCAAGCTTGGTACCGATTTTCATCATGATAAAAATGAGAATCTCAAATGGAAATAGAGAGGATAAAACTTACCAATGAGATTGCTTCAACTTGATGCTTGCTTGAAAATATTTTTGGAAGACTACTTCTGGTGGAGCTATGGTTTGAAAAAGAAAATCTAATTTTTCAACTTAGGTGGATTTCATATCTGATTAAATATAAATATGTGCCCCTTCAAGGTGAGCTGAGCAACATACTCATTTTCTCAAAACTGTGGACACAACTGCAAAATATCCGATGCCCTAGTTTTCTATGGCAGTAGTGTTAGGTAAAAAATTGAATATCCATAGAATGAGAGAATTATTCCATATGAATATGTGCCTCCTAAGGAAATTTTTATAGTCCTCCTTTTTCAACTGATCGGTGGAGGGAAGTTCCCGGAAAAGGAAGCACTAGTTTTCTCCAATTTCTTCTGCATAATTTCCTGATATTGTTTCTACAATATCTCTAAAATTCCTTCTCCTATGGTTATGAAACTTCATATTGAGTTATAATTGTCCCTCTACATTCCAACCCCATAGGTTAGAGCAGAATTTGATTCTCCAAGCGTTACTTGTGTGCATTTTCCCAAGGTGACCCATTTGAGGACTGTTCAACATAGCGAACTTGTACGAACTGCCACGTGTCAATGTTTCACCTTCGGGGTATGAAACTATGACCACATAAACTAAACTCTGTGCCCTATTTTCAAAATATTTCTAAATTTTATTTTTACCTTCCTATACTGAGATATATAAATTCTCCCTAGGTCACATGTTTATGACTGTATTCTGGAGGAGGTTGGAACCCTGATTTGGAGGAATCATATCTCATGAAGTATAGCAAATTTGTGGCTGAAAATTTCACATAAGGTAAATAAATATTTCATATTCAGCCTCTAAAAGTTTTTAGCTCTTGATACTTTTCTAATCTCGAGTTATATCAAAATTTCCAATATGACTAGTTTTTGCTTTCTAGGGTTTTCAAGCATGAAACCCTAATCTCCAGTAGTTGTAGTTGTAGCAATATTTCAACTGCACAAAGAATTATTTCAGGGTAGATCTGATACCATGTTAATATTTCAATGTTTATACAAGATCTAAAAACATTTAGCATCATAACATCATAACCATATACAAAAGGATCACTGAAAGAAAGACAAGCATAGCCACACAAAATAACACATAGATTTATCCTCAAAATACCTCATGGGGGAGAAAACCCCCAAAACATTCCTCGATATAGAATTCAAACAAGTACAGTGTAAGCCCTAAACAATAACACTTATAATACCCCAATAATAATAATGGATTGCCTCCTCTCTTCCATATGAACTACTCTTTCTCTCTCTAGTGAAACTATTGATTTATGCTACTTGTCCAAATGAGGGAAGTGCCTCTCCTATTTATATTGATTATATGAGAGGCCTAATAACAAAAATGGGCCAACTTATCCTTGCTTCCAAGGCTGACTTGCCTTGGAAGACACAAAAATACATTTTAATAATACTTTTTTGGGCACTATTGACCCGACTTACAACAAAGGCTTTACCTCAAGACTTTACATGACCAATTACATAAATTACATCTCTAATCGAAGTAACAACATCTCCGAAAGAGGTAATAACAATCATGATACAAAATAGAATATATTTCGCAGTTACATTTCTTTAACATACTCTGGGTTTGAAGAGAAATCAATAGATTGTTGATTGGTAGAGGTGCACGAAAGTACATAACTAAGTTATGTACAAAGTCATAGTTGCGAAAAACCACAGAGATGAGCACATAGAATAAGAGGAAAGTAGAGTATGTGGTCAGGTGCACAAATTCATTAGAGTACATGATTCTTTGCTCAATAGAGAAGAGTACAAGTAGCAACTACACAAAACATGATATAGAAGAACTTGTGAAGCAATGTGTGCATAGAGTAGGATTTATTAGGAGTTTGTTCAATAACAAAGTGTGCACAACAGGAAGAGAAAAATATTGTGTGACAAAAGAACACAGTTAGAAACATAATCATTCAAGGGAGGAAGAAAGGGGAAAGAACAAGATATTAAGGTCTATTATAGGTTGGTTCCAACAAAATTAATTTGGTTCTCAGAAGAATCAGTGTTCTCATCTATCATAAAGTTGGTGCTTGTTTGCATAATTTGGTGATTGTTGATTATGAGTTGGTGCTCATAAGAGGATTGGTGTCCTTAAATGATGGTTCCTACAAAAATCAAGTGGTTTCTTTCACAATATATTGGTGTACATGTATAATTCATTTCTACAAAGTCTATGAGTGGGTTCTCACACAATTATTGGAGATTGATGTCTTCCAATAATCTATGTAATTAAATATTCTATATATAAAAAGTTTCTTTATAAATAATTTTTGCATGGTGTTCTCTATGTCATTAATTTATTTGGTATTGGTGTTTTATATATAAGGTGATAAGTTGTGTAATATTAATATTGATTCACCCCCCTCCCCCCATCTCATTATCAATTAGGGTTCAAGATTGCTTCCATGTTTTCCTGAATACATATGATTAATATTAGGACCTATGACTTGCACACTTATTAGCCAATAATACCTAGGAAAGATAAATTTTAACAACCTAGTATGGGCTAGCCATCTTGTTTCTTTTACTCTACTCCTCAAGAATTAAGAATTCCATAGCTACCATTGTTTCCTTAGTATGAGACAAAACATCTAGGTTGAAAGCATGACGTTAATCACTCCCTCTAGATTCAATATGACTACGCTTGTTTCATATTGGCGAAATTCCACAAACGTTTCTAACCACCCCTAGCTATCAGTCTTAGTAAGGATGATGACAAACCCCATTTCTCCTGAGAAGGAGAAAGGTTATGCGCTTCAACCAAACCAACTCTATTTACATCATAACCGAAGCTTCAAACACAAGATATTTTTACTTCAACATAGTCCTTCATGTCATTCTTGATTTCCCATGTCAGGTCATTAATGCCTCACCTCCATTGTGCATGCTTGAAATCATTAGCACATCCTCCTTTGCTCCCATACATAAACTGAGGACAATACTACAATATTGCTTGTGTATTCAATGTTATTTCACTATACTCTAGATCCTTAGCATCAACATAAATCATTCTCCCTCCTAGTTGAATGAGGACACTCCTGGTACAATTTTCCATTGAATCCATCATCTGTTGAGGTTGGGTTAGGTAGTTAATGCACAACTAACCTTCAAGTCTATGTTCCAACTTGGTCCAACCCTTTCTCTATGGTCAACCATCACTACCATATCCATTGCACACTTTGTTGGTTCAACCCTCAACCAACAAAACCTAGTCGACAGGGATCCCCTCTGTCGACACTCAATTCACTGTGATGTCCTTGAGCATTGGCCTAGACAGTTTTTACCTTATCCAGCAACACCTACAGAGCGTATGAGGTCTCACCCAAGATGTTCGAGGGAGGGATGACGAAACCACGTTTCCGCAGTATAGAAGAGGGTTAGGGCATCAACATTTCATCAGTTCAACAACTAGATTAGATCAAATTATTTAACATAACCATTCATCATTGCACATCATTCATTCATAACTAGAACAGATCTACCAGTGTGAAAATAGATCTAAAAAGATAACAACATTCATAAACAGTAAACATCGCATTATAGATCCATATTTCACATTCACTTAGCATTCGTCATCGAGTTTGTAGGAATAGAAAGATAGAAAAAGATAAAAGAAGACAACAATGATTCAGATCAATGTCCATCTTATCATAATACTTTTGTGTAATCCCCCACATATCAAAATAGACAACGATTCATCTTAGATAGATAAAAACTTGTTCTCTCTATGCATGTATTGACCCCCCTCTCAATTGGTATCTCATTCACAATTCTTATTTCTATATATAGGCTTGTGCCTTTACATTAATGGTCCAATTCTAACTAACTCCTAACTGATTTAACTGACTAATGACCAATATCCACAAAAATTGGTCAACAAGTACAAAAAGTGACACAAAACAATCAAAATTAGTCTATCTTCCACCTATCGCGTTATCTTTGTCTTGTGTGGTGTCTTCTAAGTTTGCGCAACATCGCGGATGTCACGCAACTTACCCCAAACCCTTGCCAACACTCCCCCAACACAGTCTTGTGGCTCGTCCTCAAGCCACGTGAGACAAACTTAGTGTACTCATTGATATTAATATTGAAGTCCTCATATTGCTAAGAAATTCCTATGGCTTGTGCTTTGAATTTCTCAGCAACATCCTGACATGTAAGGTGATCCTGCTTGAACGGGTGCTCCAACACGTTGGAATTGACCTATTTCTTGCCATTCTTCACTTCCTATAGTGTAGCAATGAATTTTCTCTACATTTGTACGCCAATCTCTTGGAACTCATTGAGATGGTTAGTGCATTTTCGTTGTCACTCCTATGCCTTTGCAACTCACTGCTGGAGCTCGTTCAGTTTTGCAGATCATGTGATCGACACAATTGGTGGCATTGTCCTAAATTTCATCTTTAATGTTTCCAATTGGATCTCAGCTTCTTGCAACTACTGGGTTATTTGATCGAGTTGCTCATCCTGAATGACACTACCCCAAAATTGTGTCGTTTCCTCCATGACCTTCTGTGCGTCCTGCTCCATGTCTTCAAATTGTGTCGCAATCTCTTCAATGGTACTCTTTCTTTCTGCAACCTGCTCTAGTGGTGTCAATAGGTAAACCATGGAATTTAACAGGATGTTTTCCAACTAGAGCTATGTGATAAATTCTCCAAGTCACTTGGCCTTGGAAACTGCATCCATCTCTGTTGTTATTTCATGGATGTACTAACAGGAATTTGTAATGTCGTCTTCTACCTGCCCCTAAATGGTGATTAGCTGCGCCTTCTCAATAACAAGGCAATTAGTATCCTTTTTCAATCTAGTAATCTCCTCGGCAACCTTCCTCTTCAGGTTTTCCTGCATCATCTTCAATGCTGCGATCTCCTGCACTCTTTCTGCTGCTAGCTTCTCCTTTACCTGGCACAACTCCTCTACTTCCTTCCTCAGTTTCTTATCTTCAGCTTGCGCCCCTAGATACCGGTTGCTAATCTCCTTCTTCCTATCATCCAACTCCTGGTTGCCGACCTGATGCATGTGTACTAGCATATGGGTCAATAATTTGTTAATGTCCAACGTAATGCTCTGTAGTTGCTACAGCAAGGAGTTGATATCCTCTCATCCAGTTTCTATCACAGTATGGGGAAACTAAACATTCTTGACCCATAGCTTAGTGCTAATCGACACAAAGTGTTGTACAACTGCACCTTCTGGTCCTCTTCTTCCTACAAAATTATATATAGAATCTAACCTTGTGCGTACCTCAACAAATAATTCCTGGGCAGACCTCCGCATTTCTTTTGTGGCAACGTCACTAGAGTCCGTAATGGTCTTAATGAGCCTTTGTAATTGTGCTTCCAACGTCGATCTAGTACTGCTGGTGGCATCCTGGTCCATTTTCCACTTCATCCTGATCTCTTTAAAGATACATTGTGCCTCAACATCGATGGAGGTTTCTGTGGAGGATCCTCCGTCAGATTCATGGTGACTCTGCTGTTCGGCTCCTCTAACTAAATCCTCTGGTGCGTCTATAGGAGGTCCCATCGATAATTCCTCGACGCTTACTAGTTAACACCATTATTTCGGCTAATCCTAAACCACTGAATCTAAGTCTTCATCTGTCACCTTATAAGCCATTAGAATCCATTGCTTGTCAGGGTCGCGACGAGCCTGGATCTGAATAGTGTGTGACCCGATGGAGAACCGCAAAATCCACTAATATTTTACTGCTGCTGCTTCTAATATCTGTGGTATTTTGATAGCTGCTGCTTATAACACCTCCCAGTAGACCCAAAAGTGGATTGCAATATGCTTGGTGACTGGCCTCTTCCACCCACCAGAAATTCTAGTATCAAATGCCTTTGCATACTTTAATAGCCTCCACATCCATGCATTGGTAGTCTTCTAGCTCCATCTAAGCCACTAGTGCAATTAAGATCAATAACCAACTATACGTGAAGGGTTGCTCCCCATCCTAGATTGCAACCGCATCGTCAATCAATTGGTTCAACAAAAAGAGGGACCAATTCATCTGAACTCGCTCAGCACATTTTTGTGCACATGTAATCACCCCCGAAGTGCACTGAATCGGGTGATTCTTCCTGACGATATTTCTTTCCAAAATCTATGTAGTAATCCACATTGTTTTGTCATTAATGTTGTCATTATGATACCCTTTGCCATCGCGTTGCAATTCATACCTCTCTTTTAACTGTGTAGCCAACCACTTTTCATTATCTCGACCTTTGAAATATTGTGATGGGTTGAGCCCGTCCTTTACCAACTTTGTGATCTCTGCAATTAGGTCCACTATAAATTCAATGGGTGTGTCCAACCAAAGTGTTCCTCCATGGAAGCAAGCCAAAATTTTCTTTACACACGCATTCGCTTCATTCAACTGCCCAAAATGTGGCATGTTAATGAGCCCTAACAACCTAGATTTTTCCAGCCCTTGTGCCCATGGCTGCGGTATACGCACAATTGGTCCACCTACAACTGAAGGAAGTGAATCAGAGGGATCATCCGCTACATCCTTCCACAACAACAAATCATGGTCCTCATACTTCATTTTTATCAAGGCAGGGACTATATCGGTAGTGCACACCATCCCTTGCGGCACCAATGACATCATTGGTTGATATTTCTAGTTCTTGGTTAGTCATCGGGGCTTTGCACCAGGTCGGGTGGGATCAATGTAACTAGGAATTATATTGACAGAGACCCTGGTGTAGACAGTGGATTCTACCACTCCAGAGCTGGATGGCCTAGCCTCGGTAGCTGTGTCTTCTTGTGCCTGTGCTGATGTCTGTGTCTGCCTCTTGGTCAACACTAGGGAGCGCTGCTACTGCCCCCCCCCCTCGTTTCTTTTTCGGGATGTTGGATGACCCAATCTACATGTTGGTGACTTCTTCTACTATGGAAACTGGTCAAATGGGTGAGTCTCATTCACTAGAAATCTCAATTGTGATGGGGTTACTCTGCATCCCGCACCACTTATCCACGGTCATGAGGCATTCTCACCTTCACCCTACAATTCTCCCAATTCACTCAACACTCTTTACAGTCCTATCTCAATTGCTCTTTGCAACTGCAACTCAGCTCAATGGTGCTTCCATCCTGTGTCGGACCCCTTCATATATCATCTAGATGACCCATCATTCATCATTACTAACTTAGCCGTGGTGATCATGACTAAATCCTGCATTAATTACTCAAATCCGTCGTCTATTCTACCAATCCAATGGTCGGATCATCCATAAATGCACGTCATTTCAACAAGCATCACTGACTAACTACTCTTAACTACCTGTATTTATTGTTGGTTTGACTAAATCACAGTGCTGTGGCTGTCGTGGTCTGGCTACCAAACTATGCTAATGTCCCCTATTTGTTCACAGCCCCTTTTTTCTGGCTCGCCCTTCCTTTTTATATCTATCCTTTTTTTTCATTGCGCAGTGCCTCAGGAATTGCGCAGTTATTTCTCCATCCGATATGGCTTCAAGCAGCTGCCATTCACAAGTTTTGGCAGCACTGCCCCATTTAATTGTTGTAACTAAACTGCACTCCTAGAGGTAATAGAATTAACAAGATAGGGTCCTAACCAGAGCATTTGTAACTTACCTAGATGCTTCAAGAACTTGCTATCGTAGAGAAGCACTAAATCTCCTTGCTAAAACTATTTGCTTTTGATATGATGATCATGCCATGCCTTCTATTGATCCTTCTCGACGCACTAATGGAATCCTGCAATAAAACGGTCTTCTTCAAGCCGTATTAACTGCGATGCGTGCTCTTATAGTGCGACTTCATCATCCATGCATACCGCAGCTGCAATGCACAAACTAGGGACGATGTACTCCATAGGGATGATTTCCTCTTTCCCATATACTAATTTGAATGGTGTTTTCCCCATCAACCTATTTCAAGTGGTGCAATATTCCCATAGCACAACTGGAATTTTCAAATCCCACTCATATCGGTTAGCATTACATACCTTTGTAAGCACATGCTCCAAGATTTTTTTGAAGGCTTCTACGGTCCTGTTTTCCTGTAGATGATATGGTGTACATGTCTTGTGTTGTATCTACAGTTCCTCTATTAGTGCCCATATTGTGCAATTGATAAAAGGGCTACCCTGGTCACTCATCAATACTCTTGGACATCCAAACCGCATCACAATGTGATCAAATAGAAATCTTGTTGTTGTCATAGTAGTGTAGTCCACAATTGGGGAAACCTCTGCCCATTTGGTCAAGTAGTTTTTTCTTGTGATTATGTACTATGCACTAGTTCTTTTTCTAGGAGGGTTAATTGGACCCACAAAATCCACAACCCATTTATCCAAAGGTTGCAAAGTCACCTGCACCACTAGTGGTATCTCATCTCGTCGCGATGGATTCCCAGTGCATTGACAGACGTCACAGCTTCGCACATAGTTTGTCGCATTGTTGTGGATGGTAGGCCACCAAAGACCTACGTGAAAGCACCTTACTTATTGTTGCACAACCCCTGTAGTGCCACCCAGTGACTCCTGCATGTGATTCCTCTAAGATCTTCCCTTGTTCATGTGGTAGGACACATTGCCTCAAGATTTCATTTGGTCCCAGCTTATACAAGTGTCTAGCAATCAACTAATAATTAGAAGCTTTAACCACCAACTACTTCTGTTGACTTGTGGGAAGTTATTCTGGTGCATTTCATGTCACCAAGAACTAAACCAGTGGGGCATAATGGTCGTCTTCCATGTCAACTCAAAATAACTACACGTCGGGCTGTCCATCTTAAAAATTAATAGGCTCTTCACCTATTTCAATTCTAGATAAATGATCATGGCTAGCATTCAACTGACCCAGCTTTACAATTATTTCACAATTGAACTACTAAAAGAGAAGTAACCAACTGCATATCTTCCCCCCAACATAGGATTATTGACTAGGTACTTCAAAGCAAAGTGGTCAGTAAACATTTTGAAGTGGCAACCTAAGATGTAATGTTTGAATTTTTGTAGTGCATAGACAATTGCCAGACCTTCACACTCTGTGGTCATGTAACTCTTCCCAGCAAATGATAGCTTTCGACTAACGAAAGCAATTGGGTGATCTATATCTCCTTCTCCAGGATATGTGAGCACGACTCCTAGTGGAAGAGAAGATGCATCAACATGCATGTGGAATTATTTGTTCCAATCTGGGAATACAAGTATTAGTGACAAATCCATCTTGACCTTTAGTGTGTCGAAGCTACCTTTACATTCTAGACTCCAGATAAAGACAACATCATTCTTTAATAGTTTCTCCATCAGGGTAGTGATTGCAGCATATCCTTTAATAAATTTGTGATAGTATCCAGTGTGCCCCAGCGTCACCCTTAGCATATTTACATTAGTTGGTGGTGGAAACCTCAAAATGAGTGCTATCTTTGTAAGGTCAACTAGTAATACTTGTTTGCACACAATGTGACCTAGCATGATCCCAAATGGTGCACAAAAAATGAACTTCTTGGAGTTCAGCGCAATATGATGCTGTCGACACCTCTCTAGCATCAGTTGAAGGTTTTCCAATCATCCATATACACATGTAGGAACTTCTAAATGAAATATTTAAATTCTACGACAACCACTCGAGAAAATATTGTGGGTGCGTTCTTCAGCCCAAATGACATCACCGTGTATTGGAAGAAACCCCACTCAGTGACAAAGGTATTTTTGTGTCGATCCTCCTTAGCAATTCTGATCTAGTGATAACCAGAGAATCCATCTGTGAAAGAGTACATTTCTTGACCACCTACTCCTTCAAGTACCACATCAGTGAACGGGGTCAGAAATGGGTCATGCATACAAGAATCATTCAATTTTCTTAAGTTGACACAGATCCAAAATTCACTTGTTTTCTTATATTGGACCACCATGGGACTGATCCATTCTGATTCTTCTACCGTCTCAATGATTCCAACCTCCAGCATCCAATCAAGTTCAGCCTTGACTCTTTCTTTGTACCACGGATTTAAGCGATACAATCTCTGTCACACTAGTTTTGCATCTGGTTTTAGAGGGATCTTCATCTCTCTGAGATCCCCCAGTATCCCCTTCATCTCGAAAAGAGATATTGAAATTCATGTAGTAGGTCCATGATTATTTACATGGTCTCCTCATCCCAATAGTCCCCAACACTGGCAAACTTTGGGTTCTCTTCCATCCTGATGTTAACCTTCCAGATCTTCAACGGCTGACTCATGGGATCAATTGGTACATATGGTGCTACAAAATCCCCACTTCCTTCTATATCTGGGATATTGATATTCCATATTTCATCATCATCTTCAAGCTCTCCAGACATGTTGTAGCATTCCATTATCGACTGTATGTGGCAGTGCGCATGTGGATCCATAGGGTGTGTGACTGGTACAGCTTTTAGGACCATGTCCTAAATAATCTAAAGTGCATTGTTAACATCAGGGTTAGTGTCTACAAAGTGAAAGATCTACACGAAAAAAAAAAATTCAAACCCTCCCAAGTGGTTATGTCCATTCGCATCTCTGCGGCTACATACCATGATATTGGAATTTCATCCAGGGTGTGAATGAAGGCATGGACCCTTTCATCCTTTGGTCGCAATGCCCTCAATGTTTGGCATTCCCTTAAATGACTGCTAGGGTTGTTCCATCCAGCATACCTCCCAACATGGTATTCCTTTCAATTGTCGAAGCAAACTGTCATCAATCATCGAAACTGGGCCCATTCAGTAATTGTCTTTTTGTGAGTTTCCCACTAGTGTGCTGGAGTAGCCTTCAGTGCTTCTTCCAGTGCAAGCAATCGTTGTGGTTCTGAGACTTTTTATATAAATTCCATTAAGAACATAGAAATTTTAGGAATCCCTTCATAAACCGGTAGTTCTAGAATCTCAGTCGTAACATGGGTCAATGACTACATGATTAATCTGCACTTCCTAAAGGACACCTCATGCATCCGATTTTGCCAATTTTCCAGTGCATCCTCAAAATCAGAAGAAGCAAAATTAGCATTGCACCAACCAAGTTCTCCGTCAGCTGTGGGGTGAACATAATTTATAGAGATATTGTAGGCATGATCCCACCCTCAGACAACTCCATCTTTTACGGGTTCAATGTATCGTCAGCCTTCATCAGGGTCCATAGGTGCGATGACATGAATTTCTTGGTTTTCAAAATTCATCATCCACTTTTTGAAGTTGATGATTGCCATGCTATCATTGGCCCATCCAAACCCTAGCAGAGCGGGGTAGGATCCTTCACCATTAACAACTTAAATTATGTCAAAATTAGCACATGTCCTCATACCTTCAACATCTACGACTAGGTTAGACACCCATCCAATTGGTTGCACCTTCACTTGATTAGCTAATCACAGCTGTACTGGGGACCATCCCAATGTCGGTTGCCCCATATTTTCCCATGTGTGTTTTGTTATTATATTTGCATTTGACCCTAGATCCAAAATGACCGAGTTTACTTCATAGTATCCAATCTAAATATTTATACACATCTCCTTGCCTATCTTTTTCTTATCTAAAGAGTTCATTGCGGACTGCTTACCAGAGTGGCACACCAAACTTTCAATCTTAGCCAAAGCGTCTGGGTCTCTTGCCAGCGACAAGCAACTTTCAACGAAATGATGCAAGGTACCATGCTGTCGCGATGGTCCTACCTTTAGTGTGGAATCAAAAGCGGGAGGCATTTCACAGATAGTGACTTACCAATATTTCTTTTGATCGTGTCCCGTGCTCCAAAACATGTCTCCTTTTTAGTTACGATATCGAACGGTGCCTTCTTCTGTCCATATAGTCAAATTTGGGGGTGGGGCCCGTCCTCTCTTGTTGTGGCTCTTGCATGGGTGAAAACGATAACATCAACATTTGTTGTTCTAGGCTTCGCTAAGATCATTTCTACCGTCGGCCCTTAATTCTAGTTCATTGGGGGATTCTGAGTCAGCGGAAAATTATGGTTCAATGGGGGGTCATAGGTTGGATCACCAGCTGGTTCTAGATTGGAACTTGATTCTGGGTCAGTAACTAGTTCTAGTTTTACATCTGATTCTGAGTCTATGCCTGGTTCGAGCTTTGCAACTGAGGGACATTCCCAGCCTACCATCTTATAATTAACTATGGGCAGTTTTCAACCATGTGATCGATCACTGTGAAATATGTACATGAGCATTGCAAGTGAGGAATATCTCTTTGATAGTGCCCAAATACCCCATAATTGTAACACTGGACTAATCTGAGACCTTGTCCTCCTCCTTGTCTAAAGCCTCCTCCTCTTCCTCAAAATCCTTCGCGGAATCCTCCCTGTTGCTGGTACTACGGCTGAGATGCTTGTTGCAGTCTAGGATTGGTTTGCTGCTGAACATACTTTGCAGCTTGAACATACTGCGGTTGTGGCTAAGACATCATAATTTGAATCTACTGCGGCTGCGCCGCAAATTACGGTTATGGTGCGAAGTGAGGCTGCGACTGCGATGGTATAAATTGCATCAACGATGGCAGTGTATACTGTGGTCAAGCATTTATCGTCTGAGGTTGCATCTGCGGCTGTTAGACTACATGAAGATCTTCACCCTTCACGAAGTATGAATCATATGTTCTCTCCTATAGTAGATCATATGCCCGACATTCTTTGTCTTCATGTCCCACCGATTTACAAAAAGAACAATATAAGTTGGCTGGTTTTGACACCATCTTCTGCATGTAGCTACACTCTTTGTGGTGGTGACCATAAAATTGACATATACAACAGCATGGTACACTACTGCAACTTAATGGGTTTGATGCTCCTAAAACTAGATAATTTCAAAAACTGGGGCAGTTATCTTTGGTGTGTCCGTCTGTGTGACACCGAGTGCACCAAATATCATCACGATATTCCTTCTCCTTCTTGACGTCTTGTAGCTGAAGCGTTATATTTTCCAGCTGTTCCTGGATTTGATTCATGCCAACTACATTCTCTCCAATTGGTGAAGCTTCCAACTTCATCGCAATCTCCAGAGCCTCGCTCTGTGTTGTGATCTTCTGCAACATTAGTGGTTGCTAGATGTGAGGTACCAAGGCTGCAATAAACCATTATTTATGCTGAACATTGCTCATCTTAAATTTGACCCGTGCCATCAATGTCTTGAATCTCTGGTCGAAGTTCCAAATAGTCTCATTAGGAAACTGCTTAATCTCTTTCAACTCAGTAATGTATTGAGCCTAAGACTTAGGCTTCTGGAATTCTTTGATTAGTCCCTACCGGACTTCATCCAATTTTTTTGTAGGTGTTCCTGTAGGAACTTGAATGAATTTCATGAACCAATCTAGCGCACGACCCCACAGGGTAGTCGTTAGTTGGCCTTTCTTGACATCATCATTGGTGTCCTACCTAACAGTCCACAATGCCTCGCAGAGGAACCAGTATTGCTCGGGATCATTCATCCCATTCCCATGGAACAGAGGCAACTTAGTATCATCTCCCACTATCCTCGACCTTCTTCCTACAGACGTTGATCTATTACTAGAATGTTGTTGACACGTCGGGCGAACCAACTTAGAATTTGTGTTTCTTCCTGAGTTTGAAGTGGTACGCGGAGGCGTGGGCACGTTGCTACTATGGTTTGATCTTACCATTGGCCTGGGCATAGTCCGAGTTTGGTCGTCCTCTTCATCCTTGTAGGGTCGCTTCGTCCCGTGTGGTTTTCCTTCGTGGTTTTGCATTTCAATCGCAACAGGACCTTCCCCTGTCCTCTGCCTCTTCTCTTGTCGAATCCTTGATCCTCCCCTTGTACAACCACTTTCTTCCTCAACTTGCCTCACAACCTTGTCGAAATTTGCACCCATCTACCCCTTACCTTCCCATTCATTAGCACCCTTTTGTCGCAGTATCCACCACCTCCGCACACCAGAGTTTGACTACTCTAAGTGCATCTTCAATATGCACTTTTCACAGATAAGCATTTTAATTGACAGCTGTAGATATAAAAAGAACCTACCTCTGGGCCCATTGAAAAATTCTCTTTCCGCTTTGTTGTAAGACTTGGTAGTGTCGACTACAAATTCTGTAATGTAGCCTTCTAGGATGCTATCCAGACAGACCTCAACAGCTCGCAACGCTCTGTTGTCAGTTTCTTGCAATTCTTGGATCAATTCAGGGGTCTAGGATGTTGGTTCTCCTCCTTGGAAATTTGTCTTCTTGTATGTAAACTGTGC
This sequence comes from Pseudotsuga menziesii, assembly GCA_001517045.1. Lineage (NCBI taxonomy): Eukaryota > Viridiplantae > Streptophyta > Pinopsida > Pinales > Pinaceae > Pseudotsuga > Pseudotsuga menziesii. Next base: position 150,092 of record LPNX010222204.1, on the reverse strand, counting down.
TAACCACTCATAGAGTATAATGGGAAACTCACAGAATAAATACCCGTGAGGACCATCGTGTATGTAGTTCTCCAACCACTTGTCTATGGTCTATCCCAGGTTTTGATTTTTTTCTTCCACAAATTCTTGCAGCTTTTGGTCAAACCAATCTTGGATTTTTGGTTGTGTCGAATGCCACATCCCCTCCTCTCAGTCGCAACAAGGTCCCATCAATGGAACCATTTGTTGGCTCAACCCTCAACCAACAAAACCCAATTGACAAGGGTCCCCTCTGTCGACACTCGGCTTGCCACAATCTCCTTGAGCATTTTCCCAGACAGGTTTTACCTTGTCCAACAACACCTATAGAGCAGATGAGGTCTCACCCAAGATGTTTGAAATAGGGATGACGAAACCAAGTTTTCGCAATATAGAAGAGGGTTAGGGCATCAACGTTTCATCAGTTCAAAAACCAGATCATATCAACTTCTTTAACATAACCTTTCATCATTGCACATCATTCATTCATAACTTGAACAGATCTACCAGTGCGGAAACAGATCTAAAAAGATAACAACATTCATAAACAGTAAACATCGCATCATAGATCCATATTTCAGATTCACTTAACATTCATCATCAAGTTTGCAACAACATAAAGACAAAAAAAAGATAAAAGAAGACAACAACGATTCAGATCAACATCTGTCTTATCATAATACTTATGTGCAATCACCCACAGATCAAAACAGATAACGATTCATCTCAACCAGATAACAACTTGTTCTCTCTATGCATGTATTGATCCCCCTCTTAATCGATATCTCATTCACAATTCTTCTTTCTATATATAGGCATGTGCCTTTACATTCACGGTCCACTTCTAACTAAATCCTAACTAACTAATGACCAATATCCACAAAAACTGGTCAACAAGTACAAAAAGTGACACAAAATAATCAAATTAGTCTATCTTCCACCTATCGTGCTATCTTTGTCTTGCGCGGTGTATTTTGAGCTTGTGCAATATTGCAGATTCTATGCAAATTACCCCAATCCCTTGGCAACACGCTTGGAGGTGGAGCTTGCATGCCTGATTATTACCTTCGCTCAGCCATACATAGATTTGGTGTGTTATAAGTAGAGTAGGTGACTCATGAAAGATACCATCTGTCATGGCGTTTGTCTTCTTGGTCATGATTATGAGTGTCCTCTTCAGACAACTTCATTGGCATCCAAGCATAACAACAACAACAATAATAATAATATATTATGTAGTTGATTTTTATTTAGTAAATTAATTATATTATTGTGTAATTTTAATTACTTAAGATATTAATTGGTATAGATTCCAATTAATAATATATCATATAATAAAAAAAGTTAAATGAATTTATCTTCTATTTTATTTTAATGTACTGAGTTGTTGAATGACAAAGGCATTAATTCTCCAAGGACAAATTTGAAATTAAACACAATTTTCTAGTCACTTTTTTTTTAATTTTACTCACATCAACAAAGATTTTTGTATTGATTTTATTTCTAAACAAATTTTCATTTTAACTTAACCATAGTTACATAAATTTTAGTGCAAGAGGTGAGTTGTAAATATACTAATCTGAATCCTAGGGGTATTATAGTCTAAGTTCATATGTAAAATCCATAAAGCCATATTTTTTTATTAAGTGTAAAAGGGAGCATGATGGACATGTAATTTATGGAGTCAAGTAATCAAAGTTGACATGGTCAATAATGCACCTTATAAAAGTATAGCAGGGAGAGAGTTACAATTGGGATGAAGAGGTCCTAAAATTGACCTCATTCCATGTAATGACTCGTATGAACATAATCCTTCTTCTCCAACACTCTCTTGTGTTTTCATGGTGTCTTTCATTTTTTATAGATGTTCTTTATATAATTTTATTAGTAGATTTACATATTCTCTCCTCTTCTCTTGGAATTCAAGCCTTCTGAAACTCCTACCAGGCTAGTTAGTAACGAGGGCAAAAAATACATGGTGTCTCTATTTCCCACTATGTGAGGTTTATTTTGTTATTTTTACAAGTAGGTTGTTATGAGGCTTTGCAAGAGGCTAACTATAAATGCAAAAAATCCATAGAAGGAATGATAAAATTCCAACATACTTGGATTCCTCGGGTAAGGAAATCATACCAAATAAAGTTGCATTGCTTTTAGATAAAGTTGTAAAGTTGTTAGATTCACTTACAACTTTAGTTGTTAAATTTTCATCTTTAGACAAAAGTAGCAAAGCCATTCTTCTATAGAATGATATCAATTGGATGAGTTGAAACATAGTTTGGATTTTTTAAAGACATTAGAAGCCATATTCCTAAAACTGGATGAAAATACTGATTTTGTATCTTCAACCAAAAAGGTAAATTTGGAGAAACAAATGCATGCTTTTGTTTTTAAGGAATAACATTTTCATGTGAATATTAATTAATTGATTAAGGAGTCTCAACAAAATAATGGTAGTATTTAGATGGGTAATTAGAAATATGCAATTCTATATAGAATGGAATGTATTTGATTTTGTATAGTTTTGCATAGGAATGCTTGAAGATAGTTTGATTCAAAAAGAGGATGAGCCATAAGAATCCTAGCTCAAAAGATAATAAAGTTGTAACAATAGAATATATAGCATTTTTTTACAATAAAGTCATTTGACAGAATGGGGTTGATCCCCTTTTATGTCATTGGTAAGGTAGTTCATTTACTATTACACCTTTATGTTAAGATTTCATATGCTTAGCTAGATATCATTAGTGTTTAATCCAAATTCACAATAGTAGCATATGCAGAATCGTTGAAAGAAGCACAATCACAAGATAGACATTGATTTATCCTGGGAAACCCTCAAAAGGAAGAAAACAAAACAAAACTTCCTCTATATAGATGTATAATATAAAACTCTAAAACAAGTGATCCTCCTCATTGCTAGTATCTCTCTCTCTCTCTCCCCCCCTCTCTCTCTCTCTCTCTCTCCCCTATGTGTTGTACAAAAGTGAGTGTGTGTGTTCAAATGAGGAACACAACTCCTCTATTTATACTCTTTTTGTCTCTTGACTTTAACCTAACAAGTCGGCCCCACTAAACTGACTGGGATGACTTCACCTAGGAAGACTCAAAACAATATTAGATTATATTTATTAGGGTAATATTGACCCGAATTACAATGGAGGTTATACCTCATGACTCTCTAATGACCAAATACAATAGTAACATCCCGACGGAGGAATACGAGATCTCCCGTGGGGTACATCAGTAAAATGCATTTAGAATATTATTCGAAGTTACAATATTTCAACACTCCCCCTTAATGAAAAGGGTATTCAACTCACAACAACATGATCATCTATAGGAGTAACGAGAGAGAGAATATTCAACAATATCAAGGTAATACATGTATATGTCATAGGAAGTTTTCAACAATCATCAATACTAGAAAAGTTGTTGGAATATATTCAATATCTTAAGTACTGGAACAATGCATTCTACACCACTCAGTCATCATCTTCTGTAGCACTCGATCATTTGATTCTGTGTAGTAGCACTTCGATCTTTCGATCCCTTGTAGCAACATTTCGATCTTCTTGATCCTTTGTAACAACATTTCAATTTTCTCGATCCTTTGCAGTAGCATTTCGATCTTCTCAATCCTTTGCAGCGAAACTTCGATCTTCTCGATCCTTTACAGTAGCACTTCAATCTTCCCGATCATTTGCAATAGCACTTCTATCTTCTCAATCATTTGCATAAGTGTTACCACCTAAGTTGTACTTAGTGGTCTTTTATCAAGTGAGGCTGGTGAATTGGACAAGGATAACTTGTTCGGACTTTAGAAGACCTTCAGTCTTGCTTCTGGGAAGTTGTGTTGTACTATATCACATGTGCATACCCCATGGGGAAATTGTAATAAATGTTCTAGAATGATAGTGTATGTAAAAGACTCAGTCTCTTAGACTTTATTTGTCAATCCGATCAGCCCAGGGTGTTTTTTCCCTTGGTTATTATTGGTTGTTGAATAAACGATTGATAATTTCTGAGTTTTTCACTCCATACCTCCAAAGTTGGGGTGGTCGGCTTGGCATTTAGGCCTATTGAGGTTATTAGAGTCTATGTGTCAATGTATAAACATGCTAGACATCATGGTCGAGTCATATGAACATGTCTAAGTCCCCCTAGGTTTTTTCATTTTTTTAATTTTTTAGTGTTTTTTATTAAAATTTAATTTTTCCAAAACTTAGGCTATTTTTTAATAGTTTAATTGGAAAAAATGATTTTGTAATAAAAGTGGGCCAAAAAATCAATTTCAGTCACGTAGGTGCTCATTTTCAAGCTAAGAGCACCATGTAAACCCATGGACCCACTTTTTCCTAGTTTTGAATGGTTTTCCATCACTCAGGTTAGAAAGCCCCAAAAAATCAATTATTGATTATTTTAATTAATAAATTGATGAATAATGGAGAAAATCCAAAATCATAGATCAGTGGATTCTCAACCAATTTGATTGAAATCAGTCAGATCTGAACCAGATTGACTGGATCTGACAAATCCTTGATTGAAGGAGGTGATCAAACACTAGTACAAAATGAGGAATTAGCTACTACGTGACTAAAAATTCTAGTCACCACTGGTTTTTCAAGTGATTTACTACTAAATATGAGCAATTTTGATTGACCAAACTATAAACGACTAAAATTAACGACTAATTTAGTCACCAATTAACAAATATGACTAGATAATAAGTGATAGAGTTAAAAATGACTAACATAAATGACTAATTTAGTCACGGCATAAAAAAATGACTAGCTAGAAGAATATGAATTAGTCATTTATGTAAGTCATTTTTTATTGTTACTCCAACAATGAAAAATTGCAATTTTTGGACTCTAAAAAGTTATGTAATGGATAAATGGGGGCTTCCAATTGTCTTCCCAAAGGTTGCAATTCATTAAATAACTGAAATTATGACCCCTTTCACAAAACTTTCCTACGCATATGTTTTCATAGAAAACAAATCTATGTTTAATGAACTAGAAAAAGGGGTTGTTGATTCATAAGAAGATATGTTTGTCTGGATAGATTCTTAGGAGGATGAGGTATTATATCCCCCTCACAAGCACATTCACTTTAATTTTTTCATGTTTTGTATCTTCAAGGTTGCTATAGTTTTTGAGATGGAGTTCTCTAGAGCTAACAATAAATACCCAATCTAATATTATACCAGTAATTTATGGTCTATAAGTGAAACTTTTTGAAATTCCCAAACAATATCAAATACAAATATTAAAAAATATACCATTATTCATTATATATATAAGAATAAAATAAATGATGGAAAAAGATATGTTTATTATATTGACCAATCCCATCCATTTCTCCATATAAATCGCTCATACAATCCCATGCTTCATTTTACATTCATAAACAAACATATGCTATAGTTCTTTGCATTTTCAACAAGTTTACTATATTGACCAAACCCATCAATCTCTTCATATCAATCAGTCATGCAATCTCATGTTCCATTTTACATTTATAAGAAAATATTCAACTTGGTAAAAATGAATTCACACATGGTGTATATATATCCGGCGTAAACCTTGATTAATTTTGTAACTTTGTTTTTATTCTTCAACTTCATAAAAAGATTCACACATGGTGTAGATATGTGCATCTTAAACACTGATTATTAGTTTTGTAACTTTGTTTTATTTTAGTGCAAAAAGTTAAAAACATGTAAAGTTTAAAAAAAAACTTATTACTTTGGAATATTTATCTTGTTACAAAGGAATAGTTTGTTCCTATACCATTAAAAAAACAAATTGCTTTTCTAAAGTAATATAACAAAAAGGAATGAAATAATTTGTTTCACATCTCTCCTTTATATATAGTAATCGTTAATTCGAGTAGTAAACTCCCGCTCAACGTTCAAAATTGAACCCTTCCCAGCCCTTCCAAAGGGTTCTAGCCCTTCCTAGAAGTGTAAAATTAAAATTTCCATTCAAAAAAAAATCAAATCTGAATTTCACCCTTCCAATTAAGAAGGACATAATTATATCAACATTTCAATAGAAGAGCAACATTTGAAATTATCCATCCATATAAATTTCTCAAGATGTTGAAATTCCTATGCTATAAATTTCTACTCATCAATCAAAATATTGGAAATATCATAAAATTATAATCACTCACTCACTCACGTCATGCCCTCATTGTTTAGCTGTGCAAGATGACCAACGATCACTGATGACTACGAGGCACTAGCCACCAAGATGTGACTTTGAATCCCAAGTCATTTATGGTTGCACTCAAAAGTGTGACAATTAACAAAGAACAACTACTAGTCTACTACTAGGCCCGAAACAAGCACAAAACTTTGTACCTACTATCTATGTGAACCTGACTACCCATGTCCACTCATTTTTTGTCAAAATGAAATTCAAATGGCCAGTTTGATGAGCCCTCCTCTACAAGATTTCATTGCGTGCATGAATATCATAGACACACGACAACTATAAATAGCACTCAATGCATGCAACTACAAATAATGGCATGCTTCTATAATCACACATTATGCAGAGGTCGATTTATGCATTGATACAGGGAGGTGTCACTAGGCACTTGATATAGAAAAACAATGAGCTAGAAAAAAAATTGGACCAAAGCACCACAATGGTTATTAAGAAATTTAAAATAACAATTTTTGTCTCAAGAATAGTCTTCAATTTGATGGGTAACATGATCATGATGTAATCTCCCTCCGTCCTTCCAAACATTTGTGGTTTCTCACAACTTTTTTCATGGGCGCTCACCACCAAAATACATATAAAAATTACTTGTCTTTACATCATCTTCTCTTTAAATCCTCATCTCATAGACATAACTAAGGATTATTATGCATGCACATCCTCACCTTATAATATCAATTGGGTCAAGGAGCAGAGACATCCATAAAATATCAAATGTGTCAAGACACAAAGAGTAAGAGACAACTATAAGTAAGTCTTATATTAAATTTATTATATAAGTCTTTAATTGACACTATCAACTGAGATTTGATAAGTTGGATTGTTGTGATATTCTTTTCACTCCTTACCAATGTGATATGAAAGGCATTCTTTGAAGGTGAAGTCTAGAATTCTACATCTTCTTCCTCATTCTCATGCCTTTTGGTAAGACAATAAGGAGGGTAGTGACCCACATCAACATGTAAAATGGTTTTGACATAGAGGTAGACAAATTAATTGTTTTCACTAATTAACTTAAATTTCCTACCCATGACTTTCGATTCATCGAATCATGGACTGGTACAAAACACAACAAATTTTAGAACCTTGAGCTCTTAATTACTCACACCTAGAACTTTCTCAAAGCATGCCATTAATAAACTTATTTTGGTGTTCTGGTTCATTTTAAAAGGAAGATTGTTGAGACTTAGACATGCAGTGAGTTGCAAGGCTTCAATTGAATTGGGCTTGATTCCATTGCCCCTCCATCCCATACATGTATTTTGTTGCGTTAAGTGTTAAACAACAAAATTTGATGCCTCGGCCCCAAAGATGATATTGTTGCTAACTTGCTTGGTATGTAGTATTTTTTTTAATGTTTTTCTAGTTGTGTATTATCTTTTCTTAGGTGCCCAATCCCATCATTCTTACATCACTCGGGATTGGATTGCTACCCTCTCTCTAGTTTGAATTAAGTTTTTGGTTGTATATATTGGTTGTAGGTTTATTATAGGCTTGTTTTGCTTAGTGGCTTCCTTTTGTACATAGTTAACAATAAGTAATTCTCTCATGGTTCTAGTTTTTGTTTAAGACTATATCTAGTTACGACATTTTGCACTATGCATAAGATCAAGTGAATTCCCCAATATGGTTATTGCATAGTCTAAAAAGTTTTTTTTGTATAATGAAGCGTGCTCCAACTTGAAAAAAATACTATAGAATAGTTGTTATGTTACTTACTCTAAAATTAGTGTTACATATTTGTCAAATTAATGCATTTAAATTAAGTTTTATTGAAAATATGTCATATTTTTTTATAGACATTAGAAGATGCTCAATTCTTTAAAATTGTAAAAATTTAAATGTACAATATTTACTTTTTTGCATTTATAAAAAAAAAATTAATCACTTTATACTTGTCAAATAAATTACAACTATTTATATTACCCTTCGTCTTTAAAGGGCTCGGAGAATAAAACTATTTATATTGCCTGGACAGCCTTGAACCTGATGTGCTATACTAGTTAACCACAGGTAAAAGAAGTGACTATATAAAATAAATCCAACAGCTAATGGTTTTGCTATTTGGATAAGCGTTAAAAACACTAAAGCAGGGTCTGAGGTTGCGATGGAGGAATGGCAACGAGGGATAATGAACTATACTCTTGTAGATGCGCTACTGTTCGCTCGATGCAGTGGATTGGAACGGAGTTCAGTAATTTCCCCACTTTCAATGGCCTTATCCATTTCAATATATTTTTAATGACATTGAGCTGAATGTTGTGGAACATCAATGGTTACCTCTTATGGATGTTGCACTAAAACCTGCTCCTGCTCGGTGGTATGCTGCCCATCGAAATAATTTGTATCTCTGGAATATGGTTAAATCAGCTCTGTTATGTAGGTTTTATGATTCAGAGCCGAATCACAGCTCTATTGTTCAAAAATAAGGTCAGTTGAATCATTCATCTTTGAAGGGATCAGAGAATAAATGCCCTTCCAATTGAAATTAAGACCCACCCTTCAAATTTGATCACTGGTTACATGTATATATGATTCTATGACTATCCAACTGAAGCATCTTTGTACGAGCGAGAGAGTGCAAATTCACAACCCTCCGCTTAGCACCACATGGATGCCCATTTCTCAAACTAGTCAGGACTCAGGGCCTTCCCCAGAGTCGAACTCGCGATAATCATGGGATTATTTTGGGTAAACACGTTGACATTAATGAGATTCCGCTTTTAAAAGCTGTTGCTGTGAATGTGTGAGGTGAAGAGGAGTCTGAAGAGAAGTTAGCTTTAATTCCCCTATAACTGCGAGTGCTCGTATTTTTTTGTTTGTGGGTGGTTCGGGAGAGGTTAGTGTTTATTCCCCTGTCGTTGTGAGTGCTGGCAATTTTTGATTTTAGCTTCGAATAAGAATTTGGAGCGGTGGTTCATCTTCTCAACAGAATGAGGAAGGCTAGGAAATGGCTTCCTCAGGCAAGGCCAAGAACCAGGCCCCTCCAACTGCTGCTGCAAACCAGCCAAGGGGCGGCACTTATTCTATTGACAGGCCTGGAAATGGAGCTTGGAAGGGCAGAGGATCTTATAATGTTGATGACCAGAATACTGGCCACTGGTGAACCCTAGTAGCGATAGAGACCAGGGTAATAAGCAATGGGGATGGAAGGAGTTGGGGAAACCTCAGCAGAGGAATGTAAATCCAGAAAATAGGACCACCACATCAAGAAATGTTGGTGGTTGGGGTCAATATGGCAAGGTAGATCATGTTGATGTATATGTAACTTCGGAATGTATTCTTCTATGTATTTCATATATTGTAACCCGATGTTTATTCCGGGATGTTTCTATTATGTATTTGAGTCATGTGGTCATGCCTCGATGTTCCGATCGGGAGGATTAATAATGTAAACAAGTCATATCAAGTCATTAGGTAAGTCCCCACAGTTTAGGGGCACTTGGGTTATTATACACTAATTAAGGTGTAGGCTCAAGTAATTAATTATAAGTTAAGCCTACATGGTTGAGTGCACTTCAAGTCAACGGAAGAATATAAATAGAGAGTGAGAGTCTCTCTATTTATCACTTGTGAATTACATCACTTTCTCTCTCAAGTGTGGCGCACTTTTGGAGAAGGAAATACTTTGGCTTGACAGAAGACAGAAGGCTGCTGTTGTGTTGGGAGGTTATCTTACTGTTTTGGGATCACATCTTGTGGTGATACTATCTTAGAGGAAGTTGAGGGGTTTTCTCAATTTATGGTTTCCCCTCCTAAAAATCTGTGTGTCTCTTGTCTCTTGTGATGTGCTTATGTGATTGTTGTGCTTGTTATTCTCTCAGTGAAAAGATCTTAACATAATGCTAGCTTAAATGTTGAAAAACTAACATGGTATCAGAGATAACCTGAGAAGAAGACATTGTGCAGCTACAGGAACTAGGGCTTCCTATTTTGTGGATCTTCCTCCACATATTTTCCGCAAAAGTATGCTAAGATGACTCTCCATTAAATGGTGCATCTTTCTGTCGATGCGGAATTCAATTTCAAGCATTTTCAGTTTCAATGTGGAAATTAGGGCTTTCTACAAAAGAGGAATTTTTGAGTGAGACTAGCATAGGATTTTTCTCCTCATCAAAACCGAAATTTATAGACCTGGATCAATAAATTTGGTTGGGTGAAACTCCAGGAAAGTCAAACCCTAGTTTGACCCTAGGCTAGGAGAAACCCTAAATGTTAAAACTGCTAATTTTTTGTACAGTCGCTATCTGTCGATATTGGAGAAGTCTCAAAAGCTAAAAATTGCAGGGGCCGAAGATAAAATCCTTATGAACATTGTATCCCAAGGTCAGCCTCTGATTCGCTATATTCTGGGAGATATCATCTCTCCAAGTTAGGGTTCCATCCTCTTCCATAAATCATCCATAAACAGGACACCTGGGGAGATCTACAATATCTTGGGCTACAGAGGTCCAAATGGAATTCCTAAAGCTGTTCTAGAAAGGGTACAGATTTTAATTTCTGTGGTCCGAAGGTCAGACTCAGAAGATGAACCAGTGACACGTGGAATTCCATACAACTTCGTTGTTCTGAACAGTCAAGTAACAGGTCACCTTGGGAAAAGGATAATAAATCCCAAATGGTGAAACCAATTCTGATGAAACCTATGGTGTTGGATCAGGGACATGCGCGGTTACCTCAGTGAGAAATTTTAGACATAGAAGATCAGTAATTTCGGAGATATCACAGAAACAGTAGCAGGCATTTCTGCAGAAGAAATCAGAAAATTAGGGCTTCCTGTTTCAGGAGCTTCCCTCCACTGTTTTCAGAAAAGGAGTACATTGGACAACTCCATTTGAAGAGATCTATCTGTTCATCCAATTAGATCTGAAATATTCCAAGTTTTTAAAATTAGGGTTTCTACGACAAACCCTAGATCAGCGAACTCCGGGACAAGGACAGACACCTCAAATCGGTAAGATCTAATCCTTTGCTATTTCCATTTGAGGTTCTCATTTCAATATGATATATCACATCAGCTTAGTGAAAAGCTTGCGGAAGTTGACAACTTCCAAGCCTGGAAGTATATGATCTCTCTGAAGAAAATGGATTGGACACCTACATGAGTATGGAGGTTCCAGTTTCAGAGGGAGACGAGGCCAAAGAAGACATCATGCTCATGCTGCAGAGGATGATGAACCATCTAGAAAGAGATCCAGATATAAAAGTGAAGATTCTTCAAGCGAGGATGAATATGTTCTGATATCATCTCTCACAGGTAAAATTACTCATGGAAGTGATGATTGGCTCATAGACAGTGGTGCTTCCAAACATATGACGGGATTCAAGGAATCCTTTGTAAGACTATCAGAACATGAATCACCTCACAAGGTGAAACTAGGAGATGACTACCAATGTCCAATAAAAGGTAGTGGGGAATCTTCATACAAGCTAGACTCTGGTAAGTCTCTAAAATTGAAAGAAGTATTGTTTGTGCCAGGATTGAAGAAGAACCTTCTCTCAATTTCAGCATTGATGCAAAAGGAATGCGGGCTGCATTCATAGATGGTCAAGTCATCATATGGCCAAAAGGAAAGACTATCGATGATGTGGTCGTGATTGAAGAACAAGAAGGAGGCTTGTATAAATTGAAGGGATATCTAGAACAAGCCTTGATCCATGATACAGTAGAGCCAAATGAGCTTTGGCATAGAAGGCTTGCACATGTGCATTACAGAGCACTACCTATTGCAAGCAAAGCTGTTGAAGGTCTTCCAGAATTTCAAGCTACTTGAAGTGGTAAAAGAAAAAGTGAAGAATGCAAAAGTGGTGATGGCCACCTTGAATGGCCTCCCAGGATCGTGGAATTCATTCATATGAGGAATATGAAGAACTCAACTCTTGAAGAATTTCTTATCCTCCTTATAA
>LPNX010222204.1:90105-135699 GCA_001517045.1 Pseudotsuga menziesii | reverse complement strand
GTAGGTGTGTCCTACCATGCTGGTGATTGTAAGTGCAGATCCTTTTCACAGATGGTAGTAGGTGTGTCCTACCATGCTGGTGATTGTAAGTGCTGAGCCATTCCATAGATGGTAGTAGGTGTGTCCTACCATGCTGGTGGATGTGAGCATTGTGCCTTTCCACAGATGATAGTAGGTGTGTCCTATCATGCTGGTGGTTGTAAGTGCTGAGCCATTTCACAGATGATAGTAGGTGTGTCCTATCATGCTGGTGAATGTGAGTGCTGGGCCTTTCTGATGGGATTGTATTTTACTACATGATCAGATGTGAGTGCTGGGCGTGCCTTTCTGACGAGCAGGTCAGATGTAAGTGCTGGGCGAAGACCTACATGAGAGTAGGCCTACAACCAGTATGAAAAAGGGATGGCTCTGTAGAACTTCCTATGACGAGATAGTATACACATGATGATGACCAGCGGAGATCCAGATCGAGCTATGATCCAGATCCAGTTATGATGACTCCGAGTGTAACTTCCCCTTCCATCAATCCAATGCAAGGAAGGAAACATTAACCAAAACTACCGGGCTTATTGGCAAAACTTAGACCCAGTCAATTTCTTTGGAAATGCAGGGTTAAATAACACTTGTGCATACCTATTCATACTCAACAAGCACAGCGAAATTAGACACTATGTATGCACACAGTCTCATCATGCAATCAACATGTAAACATCAGTCATTAATTAAGACATTGCAGAACATGGGATTAATACAACTCAATTAGTAAACACAACAGAATAACCATATTAACATACAAGTAGAAGGGGATGGTTCAGCCTATTTCATTCAGGCAGAATAGTGAAACAATCACATAATAATCAATTCCATTCTCATGCTATGCACCATCATCATACCAACTAATTTAAGATAATCAATTCATCCAAGTAACATGAGTAATTTAACGCACAGTGAAGACCACAGATGAACATCATTCAAACCACAGAGAATACTTATCTTTGAGATGAAGCTGTCCAACAACTGGCTATGTGAGAGCAACGTTCCACCCAACCATAGATCTCTGTCCAGCCTCTATTCTTTCAACTGAGAGATCACCCCCGAGCTGGGCTGTGTATCCACTAAGGAGGAACTGGATGGGCTCACTCACAGCCATGGGATTCACTCAAATGGTCATGCTAAGCCAACACCTAGTTGGGTTTATCAAGCATACAAGAAGATAGAGGAGGGTAATGTTAAGACAATGAGCTCAACAATAGAGCTACAGGCATCTGAAATGAACTCAATAGTCAAGCACCCACATTACCTACCACATCCAGCACAAGGAAGGTCCCCTTCTCTGCTACACAGTCCCTTAGGCAACTCTTCCCTCCAGTTCTCTTTAGGATGGGCATAGAAAGGTCCAGCTGCTAGCTTCCTGAGATTTCAGTCTTTACTGGGTTTATCAAGCAAACCCAACCTCTGTTCCAACATCCACACTTGGATTTCTCACCATTCTGTCAACGAATAACTCAAATCCGTCACTAACTTTCTGGGCTGCAAAAACTGGGTTTTCCCATGGATTTCGGGGTAGCTAATGCTCCCAAATTCTCCCTAAGGTTCATACCTATGGATTCCCCATTGGATTTTACTGTCCAATACCAAATCTGGCCATTTTTGGCTCTTCAAAACGTGGGTTTTTGCACAGTTACGATTTCTGGTTTTTCACCCTGCTGGGAACTCGTTTTTGGATCGAAAATGATACTGGGTCCTTTCACAATGGAATGGGGACGAGGAAGAAGCAATCCCCCAAGAGGTAGAGTGACTTGAGGTACAAGAAAACAGAGCCCATACTCCACCATACGAATTTCTGGGTTGCCCATGCTCCATTAAAACCATGGATTGTTTTCTTCAACCACTTCCTTACAACAGAGTTAAATGTCAACAAGGAAAGTCAAATGGGTTATCACAATGACATATGGCAGCTTATGGTTCAATCCCACAACCCCTTCACCACTCCCTAGTGGATACACACGGCCCCTTCTCATTCGTTGCCTCCATAGTCAGTTTTGGTAATTTATTGCTTGATGTTTATTTACATCATTTTTACAATGTTCCACAGCTAAATAGCACATGGGTAACATCATGTCCAATGCTTTGCCATTTTAAATAGAGTATGAACATACACTAGTGGGGCCTTGGCCTTGAGCTCCACGCTAGGTATACATACATCATACAAACGGGGTCAAACCCGGGGACATTACACCGAGAGATCCAGATCGAGTGATGATCCAGATCCAGCAGTGATGATTTAGATCGAGTGATGATCCAGATCCAGTCCAGTGATGTTGATCCAGATCGAGTAATGATCTAGATCTAGTGATGCCATTCTTTGATGTTGATCCAAATCGAGTGATGATCTGGATGAAGATGACTTGAAGACGAAGATGACTTGAAGATGAAGATGACTCGAAGACAAAGATGATCCAGTTGATGCAAAGAAGAAGACCAGTGCTGAAAATTGTGTCGAAAGAATACCTTCCTAGTTAAGAGGGAGTGTTGCTGTATATGTAACTTCGGAATGTATTCTTCTATGTATTTCATATATTGTAACCCGATGTTTATTCCGGGATGTTTCTATTATGTATTTGAGTCATGTGGTCATGCCCCGATGTTCCGATCGGGAGGATTAATAATGTAAACAAGTCATATCAAGTCATTAGGTAAGTCCCCACAGTTTAGGGGCACTTGGGTTATTATACACTAATTAAGGTGTAGGCTCAAGTAATTAATTATAAGTTAAGCCTACATGGTTGAGTGCACTTCAAGTCAACGGAAGAATATAAATAGAGAGTGAGAGTCTCTCTATTTATCACTTGTGAATTACATCACTTGCTCTCTCAAGTGTGGCGCACTTTTGGAGAAGGAAATACTTTGGCTTGACAGAAGACAGAAGGCTGCTGTTGTGTTGGGAGGTTATCTTACTGTTTTGGGATCACATCTTGTGGTGATACTATCTTAGAGGAAGTTGAGGGGTTTTCTCCATTTATGGTTTCCCCTCCTAAAAATCTTTGTGTCTCTTGTCTCTTGTGATGTGCTTATGTGATTGTTGTGCTTGTTATTCTCTCAGTGAAAAGATCTTAACATAATGCTAGCTTAAATGTTGAAAAACTAACAGATCAAGTAACGCAGGGTGGTTGGAGGCCCGATAGCTCAGATTCTGCTCATGGAAAGATGGGCAGGCCAGATCTTGTTGTTCCTCCCCCACTTGCAAATGGTTGGCAATGGGGAGGCACTAAGTTGAATTCTTCAGTGGCATCGCCACCGCCTGGAAAAAGTGCCAGACACAGCAGTGCAAAAGCTAGTGAAGGGAAATCTGAATTGGGAAGTAATATGCTATCTAAACTTCTTCCCTTTGAGCAATCAGTTGAACCGTCTAATGAAACAAGGGGAGCTGGCTACCAGTCCAGCGATAATGAAACAGATACTGATAATCTTGATAGCGACAAGGATTTAATGAGTAGTGATGACTGTGATTCTGAAGGGAGTAATGTAAGCCATGAAACTTGGAAGAAGAATAAGTGGTTCAAGGGTTTTTTTGAATCCCTGGATAACCTTAACCTTGAGGAGGTGAATGATCCCAAGAGACAGTGGCATTACCCTGCATGCAGAAGCAGGGTTGGCGCTATCGACTGCTACAGTGTTATGCAACCTATTTTATCCCATGCCAAAACAATCAGATCAAAGAGGGTAAAGGTGCACCGTGAACTAGCGCAAGTACTAGAAGAAGAGTTGAAAAGGTGAGGAGTTGCATGTGTAACTCCCGAGGAGATGTTTGGCAAGTGGAAGGGATTGCGAGAGATAGTCAACGATCAAGAAATTATCTGGCCTCCTATGGTTATTATTCAGAACACTCTCCTTGATCAAGATGAAAATGAACAGGTATGTGTTGTAAGCTTCATATTTATTTGTTCTAAATATTTTTACATGGAGTTGATGCATCTGGAATGCCATAGAAACCTCATGCTATCATGTTTATGGCTACTAGTGAAAGAGATGTGGAGATGGTTCTACAATTTCTCTATATATTGTAAGAATTTTGGCACCTGTTCATATACATGCAATTGTTCATATACATGCAATTCCTGATCAGTTTGTTTCTGGCCTCATAATTTGGATTGAGAACACAATTAATGCCCAGCAAGTAATTTTGTATATTAATCAAGAGTCAAGAGGTTCAACCAAGCAATGCAATTCCTGATGAGTTTGTTTTTGACCTCATAATTTGGATTGAGAACACAATTAATTCCCAGCAAGTAGTTCTCTATATTAATCAAGAGTCAAGAGGTTCAACCAAGCAGTCCTGTGTATATCTTTTAGCAGTAAGATAAACTGCTTACTCTAGTCTTTCTGTATGTGTGTGTATTATTGCGATGTGACTATATTATGTAAAGGTTGCACTATCGAATTGTATAATGACATATGCAAAATAAAGCTTCATATTCAAATTAATTCATCCACTGTAACAGTAGCACATAAGTAAATAGTGTTGAGGCTTCTAGGAGAAGAGCCTACTTGGAAAGTACTGAACTTAGCATTACAAAGGAGAATAAGTTAGACATATAATGATGGTGAAAGAAAAGCTAACATAGATGCATATCTTTATATGACAAGATGAAAAGTAGAAGTGCTACTAAGAACGATGTCATTGTCAAAAAAAGAAAATGAACCTCATAAGCTTGAAACACACTTGTATTTCCAGCTATTAAAAACTTGAGAAAACTATATAAACTAGATGCAGTGTTTCCATATTCAGTGATAGTTTTTTACACTGACTTGAGAAAAACCGTAGAATCTCTAATAAGCATGAACTGTACATTAACAAGAACAACTCAAAATAGGAAACTTTTTGAGGTATGGCTCATTTATTTTAAAAATTTTAAATATTATCATACACTCATTTCCACCCCTAAATCTAGAAAATGTTGCATATGACTCATTTCCATCCTCAACCTGCAGGGTGCAAGCATGGATGCACCCTCAACCAAAGAATTGTGTGTGAGAGAATCTGTTGTGCTTCTCCTAGAGGCGTCTTCACTGCTACACCCGCATCCATGGCAGCAGTCACCCTATAGATAGATGAGGGAACCACCAATTGCATAGGTGTTTATGTTAGGCATATTGTATTTCTAGATAAGCAAATTTACTAGAAGTGTGAAATTGTAGTGGTCAAGCTGCTGTGATTACCCCTCATCAAGTATTCACTAGATTTGGACAACAGTGTGTTGTAGTAGTTGGCGCAAAAAAGCACCATTCTATTGTTGCAACTGTTGGAGAGAACGTGTTTACTTGGGGATCAAATCAAGGTAAGTGACATCATGATCTAGATTCATATTTTGATTCTCTCGTTAAGATGGACCTTGTTGCCTATATTATGAGACTAAGTTATTTATTAACACTTTTGTTTGTTTGTTTCTTGTTTTGAGCTTACTAGACCATGAATTTGTGCTATCTATAATTTTAAATATTCTATTTCAGTTTGTATCATATGCATGTGCTAAGATTATTTTCCAGAAATGCTCAATCAAGGTAAAAAGGGTTAAAAAATTTGTTTTAAAATCATCTTGTGATTGAGAAACTCAAGTGTTCTGATTTGCCATTTTCTGA
The DNA here is from genome assembly GCA_001517045.1 of Pseudotsuga menziesii. Classification (NCBI taxonomy): domain Eukaryota; kingdom Viridiplantae; phylum Streptophyta; class Pinopsida; order Pinales; family Pinaceae; genus Pseudotsuga; species Pseudotsuga menziesii. The sequence continues at coordinate 130,059 of LPNX010222204.1, read as the reverse complement.
ATATATTTTGACTTTGGTCATGAGGATTATTTTGCTCTAAGAGCGAGGTGATTGCATTATTTTGCACATTTTTGTTATTCATTTTTGAGGACTTGTGGATATACAGAGTGGAGGACTTCATTTTCACGTTAATGAATTGAGTCATGGTTTATTTGTTTGAGATTGTAGGAATTCTCATTTGCAAGTTGATGAATAAATCCATGGTTTATTTATTTTTATTCATGTTGTTTCAGAGGGTCAACTTGGATAAACCTTAGTTGATACGCAAGCAACAACTCACAGGGTTAGTTCTCTCAAGACAAGACTCATTGCAGTGGCAGTATCTAATAAGCACAGTACATCAGTAGCCGAGTTTGGAGATGTTTATACATGGGGATCCAACAGGGAAGGTCAACTTGGTTATGTCACTTCCAATTCTACATCGAATTATGTTCCCTGTGCAGTTGAGTCTTTGAAAGGTCAATGCCTTATGGCAGTCTCTACAGCAAAGTATCATACAGTGGTTCTGAGATCAGATGGAGAGGTAAGCCCAAAATGAGCTGTGATTGAATTCGTTGGCAACTTGTACAATGGATAATAATGCTAAGTACATGATTTTTTCCAAATTCATAGGTCATGTATGTATGTTATAGATGGTTTATTTAGTATATAGTTTTATTTACCGTATCCACATAGCTACTTAAATACTTGAATGATGTCTAATTCTGTAATATTTGATAATATTCTTCAATGACTGGTTATGTTTATTTAATTTGAAAATTACTGGTCAATTATCTTTAATACATATAAAAAATAGCCTAAAAATCCATATGACGGCCAAATAGTTGTGAAGTCTCCATAAGAATGTCCACGGTAGGAGATTCAGAAATCAACCGTCCTTCAACTTGCTTTTGAAGTGGTGCTTCTAGATCTAGTCTTCTGCCTGTTTTACGCTTTACATTTTGCAGCTATAATTGGCAACTCCATCTCAACCAAGTCTTTATATTAATCCAAACTGTCTAGTTCTTCAATCAGTCCTGTCATATGTTGAACTTGATACAAGGAAACAGTAGTGCCTACTCTGTCCAGTGTCAAATTCTTCCTGATTGATCATATAGCCTAGAACCCCCATTCCTGTAACTTAAGACAATAATCTGCCTTATCAAATCTTTGACTTAGATCAAAGACCCTCTGTCAAATTCTCAGACAATTATTCAATAGCTATACCAAAATAATACCCTGATCATAACTTGTGTTGTTCATGCCATACAATATAAGATTCTCCTGTGAGTAAAATATTTGCTTCAACAAATGCTACCAACGGTTTTCCCATGATATACAACTTGGTCGTAATCATATTTTGTTGTTATTTGAAAAGAGTGTGCAACTAACGAAAATATGTGGCAAGGAACCTCTTTTCTTGTAGTATTTTATTTATATTGAAAACTGTTTTGGCAAAATTCAACAGTTCCAACCCCTTGTCCAAACAATGTTTGTGTTCCACTGCCTCCCTGTATCTTTCTTGACTAAACAGACCAACTCAACCAAAATATTTAAAGGCGGTGACTACAAGCTAACAAACTATGTCCAAAGCCTCCATCTATGAAAGGTCTTAGGCTAGTGGAGGTACTGTTAAAAGAGTTATATTTACTTGTACCAAAGATATCATGTATGTATGTTTTAGTTCCATTGACCTACTTTTGTGGTCATTTGTTGGACATCAAAAAATTATCTTATCTTATTTTTATCTCATCAACATTTTCTCAACTCCCTTATTCAAGTCCAACAAACACCATTGAAAGTCATCTTGCAGAACATGCTTTGCAATCAAAATCTACTCATCAGTGAGAACCTCCAAATGAATCTAATTAAGCTAGAGGTTTCCATCAATATTGCAAATATCATGCCAGTAAGTATATCGACAATGGTCTGAAAAAGAAACTTAATGAAAATATCAGGGAGAATATCAAAAAATATGGCAAACTTGAAAAAATACTAAAATATTCCATTTTTTCAGTTTATACTTTATTGCCACCCACCAACTATCTCCACTGTTTATTGCACATCCAAAATTGAATATTTATACCTTGGCATTCTCCTGTTGCTTTACATTGAATACGTGTACATAACATATGATATTAGTATCATTAAATTGTCCCCTGTCCATACAAACATTCAAAAATATTACTTCTAAGTTTTAGAAGACAAAGCCATGGCATTGGAACTCTTGGCCCTTTGGTCAAGAATTACTTAGTAAAAATTCCAACTCCTAACTTATCTAAGCATCATTTAAATTCAAAACCATTGGAAGGTAATTTTATGAATAAACTCTTTTTGCTTCATCGCTTGTGTGCTATGTGACCAGAAACCTAACCCAGGGGATCATTTCTTGTTTTTATTCCAATTCTTGTTCCCGCTCCTTTCCTGACCCTATATTTGTCCATTACTAATCAAATTTATATGTATAATATAGAGGGTGTTAGGGGAGGTTTTTTTTATTCCCCAAATCTAGGTTTCATTTCTTGTTTCTCTCCCATACTTGTTCCTGCTCCTGTCCTGACCCTATTAAAGTGCATTACTAATCAAATTTATATGCATAATATGGAGGGGGTTGGGGGGAGTTCATGCTTCTTATTACCCCAAATCCATTAGACCCATTTGTTGTTCCATTCCTTGTTTCCTATTTCTGGAAACATAGTTCTCACAATTTGAAGGGTTTAAAATAAAAAAAATCACTATTCAATGTGAGCTGCAAATTTTTGTATGCTAACTGTTATAACAATGATACTTATTATAGTCCACCGATTTGAAGAAAGGACTCCAGTGGCAGCATGGGTGCAAGAATATAAGATTGTTGACATCGACATAGATAACAGAGATCCTCAAATGTGCACATTCTATGCCTCTGATATCTATGACTATCTTCACAACACTGAGGTACTTCCCACCCTTCATGTATTTCATATTTTTATAGGAATAATATGTTTCAGCTATGCTATGCAATACAAGCAATTCATATGTAATTTATGACTATATCTACTAATGCAGTTCATATGTGAGATATAATTATCACTGCTGGTTTTCTCTCAATAAATGATCAGTCTTTTAAGCACCTGCTAATGCCAATTACAATAAAGAAAACAAAATTGCTTAAGGATGCCCAGAAACACCTGCTAGTACATATTACAGCAAAAAACCAAGGCTGTGAAGATGCCTAGAATTAGGGCACAACAGTTTGTTTTACAGGCATCCTGATCTATGCTTGCTAAAGCAAAAGCAGGATATATCAGTGGACAAAAAGATTCACGAATCATTACACAGCAAAGAAAACATTATAATAAAGACTAATGTTTTACTCCATGAGTGAATGACTGTGCAGAGCATAATTACATATCATTGCACTCCTCCTTGCACATTGACTTTAGGCAACCTTCCTCGGGATTTCAAAATTTTGAGAGTATTTTGAATTAAATAGATAGACATCCTAATAGATATAATATGAATCGCTTATCAAGCCTATGGACTTGCCCCTTGGATACTTCCGAGTCTCATTCCTAAGATAGAAGTTAGTTTTGAAAAGATGAAAATAAAAGAATATGCCCTATCAATATAGTAATATACCCATGTTTTCCAAATTTTAGATCACAGAAGCATTTCTTGACATGATGCACCCTCTCCCTTGGGCCAAAAGTGAATGAAATGGACCTCCAAGTCCAAGAACAAAATCCCTACTTCAAATGAGGGAATGGTTTAGCATATTCACGAGAATACCATTTTGGAAATACACTTGGTGGCAGAAATGTAGTCAACACCCACTTAAGGTTTTTAAACAAGACTTTTATGAGTGAAAAAGAGCAGCTAGACTGCAATGACTAAAATATCATAATCATAAGGTGTGGGATTCCAAGTCACGGTGAGAGTTTGGGCACCTAGAGTTTCAACCACTTAAAATAAAAATCAAATCATTGACTATTCTCATAGGGTTTGCAGGGGAGATTACAATAAGTACATATGTAATTGATAGCTTCCTACCACGTTAGAAAAGATAAATTCATTATGTTCATCTTCCACATCATGCAGCATAAACATTGCATCAACCATAAAATTCTTGTTAGGAACATTCACTGCTTCTTTCATGCTTTTTTTGTGTTTTTGGCTTTGAACTGTCCCCTACGACAAAAGCATACACCTTGTTATTGATCTCAAACCAACTACATCCTGGGCGTCTTTCTATTCTCCTCTCTTTTATCATTTTTCTCACCTTTTCTACATCAGACCACCTACCAGCTGCAGCATATATATTTGACAAAGCCACATAATGTGCAGCATTTTCAGGTTCCAACTTGAGAGCGTGGTCTGCAACACATTCTCCCAGTTCTATATTCATATGTGTTATACAGGAACTGAGCAAAGATCCCCACACTGCAGCATTAGGTTTGACTGGAATTTTGTGGATAAACTTTTCTGCCTACTAGGATGCAGATGTCTATCTTCTCGACGACCCTTTTAGTGCTGTTGATGTCTATCTCCAATCATGTGTATCTATCCAATCATTATTATTTATCAATTAAATCTATGAAGGACACCTTCTAATGCAATCCAAATGTGGAAAAGAACAAATCTATACTCTAGAGGAGGGCCAAGAATCCCCTCAGGGTTAGGCTCTGTAATCAGAGCTGACAGTTGACTCCATTCAACATCCATGAATCGTGAGGTAGTACTCAGTGGGTTTTCCGCAAGGTTATTCCTTGGAAAAAAACATAAGCAACACTTAGCAAAGACAAATAAGAAAACTGGTTATGCCATAAAATACAGCAAGACCTTAAGAGTGAAATAGAATTTCAGCAAGACCTTAAGAGTGAAAAGACAAGTTGCCAATTTTTCCCATATTTCTATAATTCTTTAGTTCTAAGTTTCTTCTTGCTGATATTTTCCCCAATATTCCTGATAAATTCCTTTGCAGAGCCTCGATGATATTTCTCGAAACGTTGTTTGCAACATTGGCTTGGATAACCTGGGAAAGGAATGGGTTATGGTAAGGGAATGTTGAATTGAAAGGAATGGCTTTAATGAGCTTGTATATGGAGAATAGAGTTGTAATCCTAATATTTATTGTGTTTGATCTTGACTTTGAAATCCAAAGACTACCACACCAGGATTTTACTAAAGGCTAGATAATAAGTGACCTCTTTTTGCTTGCATTAGAGACTTGTTGAGACAGATATCCCGAGGGACTGTGCAGTGGATAAGGGATTGGCCTTTTCTTGTGTAGTAATGTGCTAAGAGGAAGAGGTCCATGGTTGATTCAGATGGTTGAAACTAGCTGGGTTATGGTAGTAGAGGTTTGGCTAATTCATGATCACCGTGGGTTGGATTGAGTGAGAAATAAATGGCCAATAGAAAGTCCCTTCACCCTTGTTGCCTCATAGACTGGCCTGAGGTTGGTTTTTGTGTTGGATGCCTATGGTTGGGTAGTGAATATCTGCAAAGAAACTAGTTGCCATTGACAAAATTTAAACAAGATAATCTCTCTTAATTTTTCTTTTGTTATATTGTTTATTAAGTCATTCTTATTGTTCTTGCCATGTGTGTGTTTAAAGATAAGTAAGTTGTGGTTCTTTGAGTGTTAAGTTTTTAATCTAGCACGAAATGCTAGTGTGATCATGTTGAGCTTGTTTTATAAAGATTTTCCTATGCTTATGCAATTTTATTACGACATCTGTCATTGTATATGAGAATTTTAATCAAAAGATTAATATTTGATTGGAATCATTGTATGGTTCCTATATAAAATGTGATATGATGGTCCAGTGGAGGAGAAGTTTCAGTGCATAATCTAGATCATGAATGTTTAGTTGACCTGTGTATGATTTCCATTGGTCATTTAGGATAATTCCTTTATATTGCTTGGGAAGCTTGTCATAGAGGTCAAATTGGCAAAGGAGGAATTTTGGTAACCCGATAGCCAAGGATAAGCAGTTGGGTACGTTACAAGGGTGCTTGCCATTCTGTCATGGTGGCTGAGGGGGATAGATGTGGTGTTTTATTCTTTGTTCTCTTACTCTTCTTATGTACAACGTATTCCTTTATTACCTTGAGATTGCATTTATAGTTGTAAATCTAGGGTACAAAAAGAAATGGAAATCAACACAAAAGTTTGCTGCAAATAAAAAACTGTTCTACATTAGCATTGAATCTCCTTAAAAATCAACAAGAAGAGGGAAAGATGACATTGGAATCCTTATAATAAATATCAAAAAACAAACAAAATGGAAACAATGGTAGATTGGAATCAATCCCTTTTCCACAATATCTATGCTAATGGTGTTAAAAATGCTCGATTCCTCCTCATTAGCTCAATGAAAGATGGTGAGAAAATACTTTGCTCTCAATTCCCTGCCACTGGTTTTCAAATTGAGGTAAACAAAACTAAAAATCGGTATTAAAGGGTTATTAGCACGAGTAGGGTGATGGGCTCTTAGCCTGTTCTTTTATTTCCCCCATCCAAAAACCTTGGCACCCGTCAAATGGGGATTGAACCCTGCTCTCATACCAATGGAATGAACCAAACTGTTCCATCATATGAAAAGGGAAAAAGGCCATAATATAATGTCCAAAGAACAGAAGTAATATTTAATAAAAGTTATTGATACAACGATCATTGGAAGATAGTCAAGACAACTCCTTGTATGGAGCCCAAGAGACGTGTTCATGTTGAGGGACCCAGCCCTTTGGTCTTTAATCACTATTATAGATAATACTCTAAAATTATGTTTATTACAGATGTTCTAATCATCAATCTAATTTGGTTTCTTAAATAGTATTCAATTTCCTTACTTGATGCTGCTTGTAAGAATTTTTGTTTGAGTGTGTACTTATCTACCATAATTGTATGCAGGTCTTCAAGTATTCTGTGGCACACAGTGGAGCTCCCTGATGATTATCGGAATTTCATGAAAAATGAATATGATGCAGCTCCATTAACTTCAGGCATGTCTCAATTCTTTAAGATGACATTTTTAACATTCTTTGGTTGTACCAAACATGACAATTGGTAAGTCATAAAGGGATCTAATGTTATTTTAAAGAATGAACAAGGTTATGATCTCTCATGTATTCTAGATTCCATATCATTTGTTTTTGCAGTGGAAGTAAATCATAATAATGTCAGAACATTTGTGAAATTCCATTTCACTCTTAAGGTCGTGCTATCTTTTATGGCATAACCAGTTTTCTTATTTGTCCTTGCTAAGTGTTGCTTATGTTTTTTTCCAAGGAATAACCTTTCAGAAAACCCACTGAGTACTACCTCATGATTCATGGATGGTGAATGGAGTCAACTGTCAGCTCTGATTATAGAGCCTAACCCTGAGGAAATGTTGGGTGTTTTTATAGGAGGACCAAGAAATTTAGGATGAGGTCTGGGTAAAGGTCCAAGTCTAGATAGAAAAAAGGGGAAGGCCTCAAGTCTGAATGAGACTTTTATTTCTCTGATCTAGACTATTAGCGATCCTTTCTCATAGGCTGAGGTATGGACAAGGAAAAATAAAAGGGTCCTAGGGATTTTAGTTTATGAATTAGTAACTAGGGCTTAGTATCTACGTTATTCAAGGCTGTTAGGAAATAAATATTTCCTTGACATGCCTAAGGGTAGGACATAGGATAGGGTTTAGTTTTGGGAACTAGGGTTGTGTAAGGGTCTGTCCTAAGGCTTGTAGCTAGGTTGCAGGTTAAGCAATCACTTAGGGTAGGCTAGGGAGTAGTATAGGGAAGAGGGTCGAGACTATTGGGTGAATTAGGTTATAGTTTAAGTTTGTATCAAGACTCTATGGGATATATAATATCCCCAAGAAATAGGTAACAAGGAACAGCAAAAGTCCTTAGGAAAAGTGTATGTATACCTTGATTGTATAGTGTATCCCTATCTGGCGACTTCATATTAATAGATATTATGATCAATCAAATTTAAGCACCTTTTGTGCCCTTGAAAGGAAATTTACCCATCATAAGGAATTTCCTGGAAAGACAAAATCTCATATTATGTTTTCACGGTGATACCATGCATTCATATATTGCTATAGAAAATGCTTCAAAGGCATGCATTGGTGTCAATCACAAAATCAATTACAAGTCAAAAAAAAAAAACCATTCTCACATAATATTGGGTTGTGTATATATTTATCTCTATGGATATATATTTTTATCTCGTACCAATGATAAAAAGGAATAGAAATGAAACCATTGAAAAAATGAACATTATAAATGTAAAATTACTGTGAAAACTCATCCTATATCAACATTACAAGGATTACATGCATGTTGTAGCCTTGAAATTGACCACCACGTACAAAATTCAGTTGATAATTATGTAGTTAGGTTTGCTCATGCTGGAAGAGTGGATGGATGTTTAATGGGACCAAAACAGGCACGTGAAAATTGCCCAAGGGGATATTTTCCCAGCTTCAGCACTAACTTATAAATTAGAAAAAGGAATTACCTGCAAGTCAGATTGTTTGAACTTTGTACACTATATTCCTTGCTTACATAAAATATCAAACAAAGATTCTGGGGTTCCTCTCATTGTCGCTCCTATAATAGCCTCCTGGGCACCTTTTCCTGAGACTCCACTTAATCCCTCCACAGCAACACAATCCTTATAAGGCTCAATGAATTGTTCCTACACATTTTCTTTCTTATTTTCATGTAATAAAAAATTTGGCATCCCTTGAATCTGAGTGTGTTTAAAATCTTTTCTCTCTTGATGAGAAGATACATCCAAGGTGGCATTGTCCATAGGAATGACAAATAGTCAAGTTAAATTTTTAAAACATAAAGAGTATGGTTGTAACTATGGTAAGTTTACATAGTATAAAGCTTGAAGTCCTCTGCCTATCATGAATACTGGTTTAATTTCTCATTTAAAGGTCAATATTTTCCTTGAGCTATTCGACATAAACACATACTTCGTAGAACTTAGTCCAAGTTTTTCTATGGCATATTCTTTGATTACAGGTGTCACCTCTTTTGTAGGTACAAGCGAGTAGAGGTTCTATCAGCTTTTACAAATGCTGTAAGTATGTGTTTATATACTGATGCTTTTCTTGCTTTGTTAAAGAGAGATAGATTGAGGCTGACGTCAACATCTATTAACAAAATCATTTAAGATTACACTGCAATTTATGTGCTTCCATGTAATTAGTAGAAACACATTATCAAGATTTTTCTTTCATGCATGTGCATTGAATGTGAATAATCTATTTCTAGATTTTTTTACTTTGGATTTGTGGTGGATTGGTTTAAGTGGGAAATTAACATCCAGGAATTGCATCTTGCAAATAATGGATGGTATGCTCAATGTTAGTTGAGTTCTTTTGCTACTTGTTTTGTGGCTTTTCAATGTTAGGTCTTTGTCTATGTGACATTTTGTTATGTGGATTCTCAAGTACAATGCTTAAGATTCTGTGGATTATCAAAATATGAATTGTTATTGATTTCCTCACATGGACAAAGTGGTTAATGGGACTGAAAGGAAGATCAACAATACAGTACATCAAGTGAAGTAAATATATTTTGAGCAATCATTGATCATGAAACAATGTAAGATGACACAAATGAATTAAAATTAATAGTGTGTCAAAGTGGGTGCATCTTTCTCTAGTGTACCAAAAACTGACTAGATAGGTGCTAGGGTCTAGAGCTTGAAAGGTTCTCCAATTGGGAAGAGTTCCTATGTGGATCTCTTCCCAAGAGGAGAACATTTCAATCTCTAGGCCCTATCACCTAGAAGCTAAAAAAAACATGCATTCTAGAGCTATCTGCATCAAGACATGCATTCTTACTAGAAAAAAGGAATGCTTGTCTCGATGCAGTATAGCTCTAGAAACAATGACCTTCGACACTCATGTGTGATGAAGATGTCCCATCATGTCGGTCAACTATAACTGTGAAGTTAACCTTTTATAGAACAATCCTTATTTGTAGCTATTCAAAACATTATATTACCAATATTGCACTCATTGTCCCACTTCATTCGAGTAATATACATTTACAAAATGAATTACCATGCTCCTGTGTTCAGATATTTCTCATGTTAATACAATGGAGACATTGTCCCACTTCATTTGAGTAATATACGTCTATAAAATGAATTCTCATGCTTCTGTGTTAGGATATTTGTTAATACAATGGTAATCTGTATCATGATCAATCAGAGACAAAATGAATGGTTGTGATTTTGCATTCTGAGTTAATCTATTTAGTATACAAAAGTAGTTTAAAAAAATGAATATGAGATGCAAGACACAAATGCAATGGGTGTTTAATTAAACATGATAAAAAAGAATCCAAATGTTGGGTTTCATTACTAAGTTGTTAATCAAGAGTGGATGACCTTTGGGCCATTGCTCTTAGAATATGTGTTACAAACATAGGTTAGGGAAAAACTTGGAGAGGCCAAAGTAGGACTTGGCCCAGACTGAGGAAAAATTTACCTGACGCACAATTGGATGTGATTCAAGCTTGCAGCAGTTGAGTCAGACTTGTCTACCACGACTTTGACTTGATGCCAGTTTAACTCGATGCATATTTTTTGCCTGTGCCAGGTTTTATTTGCAAGCCTTGGTCAAACACAATGACCCAAAAGTTTCTTAAAAATCATTTAGTATGAGGATCCCAGTTGTTCAAGGCTCCTCTAATCCTAAAACAAGTTCATCTCATTCACTTTTAGTGTCTCCAACATTAAATCTCCCTGCCTTGGTGGTGGAAGCTGCAGCATCAAGGTTGAGTTTTGATCATGGCAAGTTGTTGGTCAATAAGGGTGGGAATTCATCAACATTTATATCTAAAAAACATATTGATGCCAAACCTAATGCAATGAATGGAACATATATAAAATTAAATTCACGTGTAAATACCGCTGGGGAAGCTTTCCATGGAAAGAATGCCAGTTTAGTTGATCCTACTATGAAATGTAGGAGTCGTGAAGGTTTTAAAAGTCTATTGAAGAATTCGTCCTCTGACACACACAAGGGTTCATCTAAGCTAGGAAGTGGGCACATTGAAATAGGAAGAAGTGAAAGAACAGATGTTGCTTCAGTGTCATCTGGTATCGTCCATGTTGGACTTTCTAAAGATATCTTTTCAATATTTGTCCCTCAAAGCAATAATTATGTAGTTTGTAGATTGATATCTATCATAAATTTGTTTGAATATAATCATTGTCAAGCAATCACAACTTCTTAAAGGGTGCTAGCTCAATGGTAGAGGACCTGCCTATAATTAGGCAGGAGGTTGGTGGTTCGATTCCTCTGTGCCCTATCATAAATTTGTGACTACAAAAATGACTAAATTCACATATATACAACTATTAGTAGCTAATTTCCCATATCTTAGTTTTATTTAGCTTAGTCATTAATATTTTAACATCTAGTAGTTTATTTAGTCGTATATTTGGTCATTAATGGTTGCAATCAGTGACTAAATCACCAACTAAATCAGTGACTAAATCAATGACTAAATCAATGACTAAATTCATGACTAAATCAATGACTAAATCCATGACTAAATCAATGACTAAATCATTAACTATCAATGACTAAAACAATGACTAAATCATTGGCTATCAATGACTAAAAAAATGAGTCACTAAATCATTGACTATCAATGACTAAAGCACTGTCTATCAATGACTAAATCATTCTCTATCAATGACTAAATCAATGACTAAATCAGTGACTACTAAGTCAAGCTATTAATGACTAGTGAAATACGACTAACTATAAGATAGTGGAAATTTGCTACTATTAGTCACCGACTCAAAAATAGTCGTTTATAGCATGATTTTAGTAATTTTTTCAGTCATTAATTTCTCATTTTCTACTAGTGAAATCAGATCCAGAGTTGATCTTCAGTAGCCTTTATGGGGAATTGCGCCTTCTCTCTCTCCTCCACACGTGTGGACTCTCCTGGAAGCTTTGTGGACTGATGTGTCAATTTATGGGTTGATGTGTCAGCTCAATCAGCCCCCCGGTTGACAAGTGGGCTCAGTTCAACTTCAGATCTGCATTGATTGACTCTCCATCAGCTGATTTGATCTGTCTCCTTGGGATTTGCGCCCCCCTTGGGTTGGATCTCTTAGTTTTTGTATATAACCAAACATAAGCCTCCTCTTCCAAGATAGTTAGAGTTGGATTGAGGGGCTTTCCATTGTAATACTGTTGTAATATTTTGATTGTTGAAATAAAGAAGCTTTGGAGGCCAAATGGTGTAATGCTCTCATATGTCTGGATTAAGCATTGTCTTACGGCTATTGATGTTGCTGACTTTTCTCTCAAATTTTGCATCTGAACCCTGTCTGGCTTGAACGATTCAGCTGAATCAATAGGAGTATAGTTGGGCAAGTAAGGTTACTTGTTTTTCTTATATCTCATAGCATATATGATTAGAAGATCTAGATTATACATGTTTAATAATTTTATTTGCACGTAATTCTTGTCTCTTTTTCATATATATATCCAGATCTCATGAGGTTTTGTGCAGGATTGTGTGTTTAGCTTTTAGGTAGCAAGGATTGGATGAGCTTTGGATCTAGTTTGAATCCATTGTACATCCAAAATCTTTGTGAAGACATTGCCCCTCTGTATTCCACTAACAAGTTTCCATTGCAAATCTGCTTCAGCAACAAGCACTTCTCTTCTCCTTTTCCTCCTTCAAAATCAATCTTTTTTTTACTTGGTTACTTTGTTCACAGCTTTGATATTGTTTAGATCTATTATATTAAATTAAATTTAACGTATATCTATCTCCTCAAAGCCCATAATCTAGATCTTGTTCTTAAAAGGTTTCATAAGCATTCTAGATCTACCTTCAGGGAAATCGTCCTTTTTGCATGGAATTTTAAAGAGAATTTGTAGCTTGCATGCATTAGATTTATGTTTTCTGTTATAAAATATAAATATAGAAATCAGTGCACATCATATTGTCTGCCTAAAAGGCAAGCCAAGATCCCAAGGAAAGCTTGCTTTTCTTGGTTCCCTTTTTACCATTTTTTAACTAGTTTTAACTTAGCTTTTTTTTGTTAAAAGTAAGCTGACCCAAAGGTACTTTTAGAGTGATTTTGGGAATATTTCAGTCTAATAAGCTTGCTGGTTTTTAGCAGGTATAACAGAAAAAGGAGGAGCTGCTGTTCGAAAATGACTTTTGGGCCTTCTGAATCCCCCTAGGGGTCTCCCTTTTTCACTGAAATCTTTAATTTTTCCACTTTGTAAGCTCTTGGTTTCATTCTGTATAAGAATCAAGAGGCATCATATCAGTTTGATGATATTTTAATTGCTGGTGATAAAAATAATTATGAATAGGCTCTTTCGAGCCCATTCCCCATCCCCCCTGGGGCGATTTGCGTCTGTGTCATTTTTTGCTTTTCGTTCATCTTTTTTTCAATCTAGAGTAGTAATAATCTGTAGAGTAGTATACTTTGATTTAAAATCATTTCCATATTCCATTTCTATTGGTTTCAAAGTAACTTTAATACTTACCCCACGAGCCTCCTTTTGAGCTGAAAGGTGAAGAAAGGTTCGGGGTAGTCTAATTAGAAAATTGTGGTTTTCTTATCTTTTTATGTTTCATTTGCTATCATCATTTGTTTCAGTAACAATAATAAAATCAACCCCTCCTTGATTCCTCGATTGAGGTCCACTTGGACCGAAAGAGGTTCCTGGAGGGTTTTCTTTTTAACAAGAACATCCATCTCAAAATTTACTAAAACTGAGAAGACTCTGGTATGTATGCTCTGCACTTGGCTACAGTTCATCCGATCAGTCAAGCTGTATCAAAATCATTTGAGTGACTAGCATAATTAGGATTCACTCTCCCAAATTGACAAACCATCAGGTGAAAATCCAACACCTAGATCAAACCATTACGGTGGAAAAATACCCAAAGGAAGCAAGAACTTCTGAAAAGTGACCTCGGGGCACCGATCTCTATCACACCCTAACGGGTGCGTTATGAACAATAGCCCCAGAGACTCCATTTAGCCCACATATTCCTTGCAGGTAGCCGTGAAGGTTTAGTTTTGGACATACTCTAAGTACTCTCGGGTATACCTGGAGTCCACCCCTTCGCCTAATTTTAATCAACGCATATTTCACATTAACTTAAAATGTATCGAGAGGTAAATGCAAAACATTCACTCCAAGAACATGCAAGTACATTGATTTTATTTTGACTCCATTTTAAGGCACTGGTTATTTTCTTGCTATATATATATATTGTGTCTCAGCATTGTGCTTTCATGTGCTCATTTTGTATCTTGTCATCTATGGTTGTTTATGGTTAAATTTCAAACTCCTAAGTAATTCATTCAGTTTAACATCACCATACTAAGTAATTAGCCTTAGTAACTTAATAGGGTCTACCCCCCTTGGCTTCGTTAGGATTTGAGCCTAAAAGGAGGAGTCAAGAACAAGGTGACATCCTTGACTCGAGACTTGTAGAAATTCAGGCCTGCAGTAGATTAATTTCACCCACAACAATTAACAATTGATCATGCAAAATTAGCAACAATGGAGACTGAATATGGAGCTGTAACACAAAATTATATTAACTGAGTGTACAATAGCCAACCCTGTAATAACATAGGCTGCTGAATATATAGAATACATGAGCAAATCGAATGCATAAGGAAGCATCCAAATCTAGCATAGAGCAGTCTTACCCAAAATAGGCAAATCCCCCATAGGTGTAAAAAGCTGATCCCAAATCTATCAAGGACCCCACGAATTAGCAAGGGTGCATACACAAGCTAAAGAGTGGTCAAATGGCAGCTCATACATGCTTTTGCATGGAGGAAAGAGTGGAGGAGGAAGAGGCAACAAAGCTGATTCACCTCACCTAGTCTTGCTTTCCTATGTGCCTTAAAACACTGAAAAAGCAGGGTATAAAGCAGAAAAAGCAGATGGGCACCTAGGAGGCCAGGAATAAAGCAGATTTGATTCCTAAGGCTTTCCCAAGCGCTACATGAGTCAATAATGGCAAGTTTGACCTCTATGGATAGGCAATTAGCAACTTGCACATGGTGGGACTCATGGACTAGGCAAATAAGACAAAAATAAATGAATTAATGTCTAAGTGGGTAAATACTATGGGTTGATTATTCTAACAAGACTTGCTCCCAAGGACACACCAAGTGGCTTGAATATTTCGGACACATGAGCCAGGTGTGTGAAAGGAGGCAACACTTTTTTGGCGCCATTGCCGAGGATAAATATTTTTACTCCTGGGTATGACTTAGCTTAATTTTTTTTCTAAACAACTAAGAAGATAAAAAAAAAAGTTGATTGATCTTGTCTTTAAAAAACATAAAAATTAAAACTCGATCCATCTAGTGACTCCACTGACTAACATCCCTCCAAGAATTTCTACCCAAAGAAACCACCGACAATTATTCAATCCTCTCCCTGATCCTGAAAGGTTTATTAGGGAAATATTGAATAGGAAGACTTCTCATAGAAACCTTGAAAATTTAGGAGACCAATCCCTCTCAAATATCCATTACATATTTGTAGAGAGTCATGTTCACCAATATCAAGAAATGATGGAATTGTTCAAACCCCTTGAATTTTCTCAGATAGCAGGTGCTCCCCATGCCATTCCAAAAGATGGTATCAAGAAGCTCCCCATATTTTAGGGAAATAATGCCATCACTGCCAAGTCTCACCTTCGAAAGTTTGAAAAGCACCTGGTCAGTTATTGCAATGATGCTGCCCATGACCATGACAATGTCAAAATGAAGCTCTTTGCTTTATCCTTAGAAGATGATGCTGAAGAATGGTACTTCGACCTAGATGATGATTCATATAAAACTCTTAGTGAATTCCTAGAGGGTTTTAAGAAGAAATGGGGGGAAAAGAAAGAACCAAGACATTTGCTTGCTGCCCTTCATAACATAAAGAAGATGGAGAATGAAACCATGGATGAATTTAACACTAAGTTCAGGAGTGTGGTTGCGGACCTCCCTAGAGAAATCAAGCCAAGGGATGCCTCCATACTCATATCTTACATCGAAGCTTTCACTGGTGATTTGAAGTACCAGTTAAGGGACAAAGAGCTGGCCGATCTAAAAATTGCTCAGGAATTGGCCGAGAAAATAGAAAAGAATATGCAGTCTTTAGACAAATCCTACATTCCAGGTTACACTAGGGGAAACACTTCATACAACAAAGAGAAGGGAAAAGCTGTTGAATTAGAGGAAAAACAAACCTCCAAAGACCCCATGGAAAAGGTAACTAACATGATAAAAGAATTGGTTACTAGTCAAAACCAAATCATGACAAATCAGTCTGCACAACTAAATCATATTCAGAATAGAATAATCACAATGGAAAGAAATAATGGAACTAGGAACTTTCAACCTAAACATAATCAGGTGTATCAGAAGAAAGCTCCTCAACAAGAACGTAGGATTCCAAACCAGTTAGAATCAACTAACCTGGTAGAAGAAGTCATTCCATGGTGTAGATTTTGTGATCAATTCCACCAAGAAAGCACTTGTTATATAGCAAACCAGGTTATAGAACATAGAATGGCTGAGGTCAGTAATTAGGAAACAACATCAAGCGAGTCTGATCATGTGTACATGGTAGGCCAGGCCTACCCTTTGTCACCAGCTAAACAGTGCAAGCCTAAGGATGAAACCATTGCAGAATCTTATAGTGAAACTTATGATGAAAACTGTAATGTACATGATGGGGCTGCTACGTGTTCTCCATATAACGATGACAGTCTGAAAGGTTTACTTCCTTGTGACCTTTTCTCTGAAGAAAATGAGTATGAAAATGAGGACAAGTATAACTTGGAGCATGATACATATGACAAAGACTCCCTTATCTCCGACAAAGATGTTGATGAGGAGTCCTGGACATTCATGAAAAATCCAGTCTGTGACATGAATAAAGAGGAAAATAATGAACCAGAAACTTTTGATGGTTTTGTTGATTTTTCTATCTATGGCATATCTGAAGGAGAGAACATGGATCTGGAGACCTAGGAAAATCCTAGAATGGAAGAGGAGCATTCAAAACTCTTATATGATCATTTAGAGTCATATCATGCAGAGCCTCACAAAGGTATCAATAATGAAGACATGGAGAAGCAATGTTGTGAAAAGACAGAGGTGATGCAGTTAGTAGAATATCAGTCTCAACTATCATCTTCACATATAGAGTCTCCTCATGATCTGGAGCCACTTGGATCTTATACAGGGAATTATCATCCGGTAAGCCTTGATGATCAGTATGATGGTGTATCCAATCTGCCTCATCTCTCTGATTTGTATATCAACCCTATCCAGTCATGGATAGAAGCATCCCGCGCAAGCAATTACCAGTTTGGGAGGAGGTTTGCCAATATTATGCATGCCTATGATCTCCCATCCATCCCACCCATTCTGAATCATCACGCAATTTTTCATTTTCTGAATAAGGTATCCTTACTTTGGCTGGTAACCAAAGAAAATGAATTTTTTTTATATTAATAAAATGCTTAGGTGGTTACATTGGATTTTTTATTACGCCTAGCCTTTTATATCATGCTTAGAGTAGGAAAATAATCTCCTAAAAGAGAGCATTTACTTTCCGCATTTACGTTTTGTACTTAGCTATAATAAAACTTTTTTTCATTAGCTAATTACATTTCTTTTGTTTAAATAAATCAACTTAATGGTTCATTTTGTTTTTATATAAAGCTTGTGCTACTGATGTTTTCTTGTCAAGTTGAGATGTTTTTATAGGGTATATAAACCAGAGATTATGGTGTTCTCGTATCCTCTCCTTGCCTTAAAGACCAGATCGAGCACACGTCCTGCAGTTGGAGCCATAATGTTACCATCTAAGTTGTAATTAGTGGTCTTTTATCAAGTGAGCCTAGTGAACTGGACAAGGATAACTTGTTCGGACTTCAGAAGACCTTCAGTATTGCTTCTGGGAAGCTATGTTGTACTATATCACATGTTCATACTCCATGGGGGAATTGTAATAAATGTTCTAGCATGATGGTGTCTATAAAAGACTCGATCTCTTAGACTTTATTTGTCAATCTGATCAGCCCAGGGTGTTTTTTCCCTTGGTTATTATTGGTTGTTGAATAAACCACTGATAATTTTTGAGTTTTTCACTCCATACCTCCAAAGTTGGGGTGGTCAGCTTGGCATTTAAGCCTATTGAGGTTATTAGAGTCTATGTGTCAATGTATAAGCATGCTAGACATCATGGTCGAGTCATATGAACATGTCTAAATCCCCCTAGGTTTTTTAATTTTTTTTAATTTTTTAAAATTTTCAGTGTTTTTTATTAAAATTTAATTTTTCCAAAACTTAGCCTATTTTTTAATAGTTTAATTCGAAAAAATGATTTTGTAATAAAAGTGGGCCAAATAATCAGTTTCAGTCATGTAGGTGCTCATTTTCAAGCTAAGAGCACCATGTAAACCCA
The DNA here is from genome assembly GCA_001517045.1 of Pseudotsuga menziesii. Taxonomy (NCBI): domain Eukaryota; kingdom Viridiplantae; phylum Streptophyta; class Pinopsida; order Pinales; family Pinaceae; genus Pseudotsuga; species Pseudotsuga menziesii. The sequence continues at coordinate 111,595 of LPNX010222204.1, read as the reverse complement.
TGGACCCACTTTTTCCTAGTTTTGAGTGATTTTCCATCACTCAAGTTAGAAAGCCCCAAAAAATCAATTATTGATTATTTTAATTAATAAATTGATGAATAATGGAGAAAATCCAAAATCATAGATCAGTGGATTCTCAACCAATTTGATTGAAATCAGTCAGATCTGAACCAGATTGACTGGATCTGACAAATCCTTGACTGAAGGAGGTGATCAAATCAGATCCAAAGTTGATCTTCAATAGCCTTTATGGGGAATTGCACCCTCTCTCTCTCCTCCACACGTGTGGACTCTCCTGGAAGCTTTGTGGACTGATGTGTCGGTTTATGGGTTGATGTGTCAGCTCAATCAGCCCCTCGGTTGACAAGTGGGCTTAGTTCAGCTTCATATCTGCATTAATTGACTCTCCATCAGCTGATTTGATCTGTCTCCTTGGGATTTGCGCCCCCCTTGGGCAGGATCTCCTAGTTTTGGTATATATCCAAGCATAAGCCTCCTCTTCCAAGCTAGTTAGAGTTGGATTGAAGGGCTTGCTATTCTAATACTATTGTAATCTTTTGATTGTTGAAATAAAGAATCTTTGGAGGCCAAATGGTGTAATGCTCTCATATGTGTGGATTAAGCATTGTCTTACGGCTATTGATGTTGCCGGCTTTTCTCTCAAATTCTACATTTGAACCCTATGTGACTTGAACGATTCAACTGAATCAATAGGAGTATAGTTGGGAAAGTAAGGTTACTTGTTTTTCTTATATATCATAGCATATATGATTAGAATATCTATATTATACATGTTTAATAAGTTTATTTACATGTAATTCTTGTCTCTTTTTCATATATATATATCCAGATCTCATGAGGTTTCGTGTAGGATTGTGTGTTTAGATTTCAGGTAGTAAGGATTGGACGAGTTGTGGATCTAGTTTGACTCCACTGTACATCCAAAATATTTGTGAAGACATTGCCCCTCTGTAGTCCACTAACAAGTTTCCATTGCAGATCTGCTTCAGCAACAAGCACTTTTCTTCTCCCTTTCCTCCTTCAAAATCAATCTTTTTTTACCTAGTTACTCTATTCACAACTTTGATATTGTTTAGATCTATTATGTTAAAGTAAATTTAATGTAGATATATCTCCTCAAATCCCATAATCTAGATCTTGTTCTTAAAAGGTTTCATAAGCATTCTAGATCTACCTTCAAGGAAATCGTCCTTTTTGCATGGAATTTTAAAGAGAATTTGTAGCTTGCATGCATTAGATTTATGTTTTATATTATAAAAGATAAATCTAGAAATCAGTGCACATCATATTGGCTGCCTAAAAGGCAAGCCAAGATCCCAAGGAAATCTTGCTTTCCTTGGTTCCCTTTTTACCCTTTTTTAACTAGTTTTAACTTAGCTTTTTTTGGTTAAAAGTAAGCTTACCCAAAGGTACTTTCAGAGTGCTTTTGGTAATATTTAAGTCTAATAAGCCTGCTATTTCTTAGCAGGTATAACAGAAAAAAGAGGATCTACTGTTCGAAAGTGACTTTTGGGCCTTCTGAATCCCCCCAGGGGTCTCCCTTTTTTACTGAAATCTTTAATTTTTGCACTTTGTAAGCTCTTGGTTTCATTCTGTATAAGAATCAAGATGAATCATATCATTTTTCTGATATTTTAACTGCTATTAATAAAAATTATTTTGAATAGGCTCTTTCAAGCCCATTCCCCATCCCTCCTGGGGGGATTTGCGTCCGTGTCATTTTTTGCTTTTCGTTCACCTTTTTTTCAATGTAGCGTAGTACTAATATATAGGGTAGTATACTTTGATTTAAAATCATTTCCATATTCCATTTCTATTGGTTTCAAAGTAACTTTAATACTTACCCCACGAGCCTCCTTTTGAGCCGAAAGGTGAAGAAAGGTTCGTGGTAGTCTAATTAGAAAATTGTGGTTTGATTGTCTTTTTATGTTTTATTTGCTATCATCATTTGTTTCAATAACCATAATAAAATCAACCTCTCCTTGATTCCCCGATTGAGGTCCACTTGGACCGAAAGAGGTTCCTGGAGGGTTTTCTTTTTAACAAGAACATCCATCTCAAAATTTACTAAAATTGACAAGACTCCGGTGTGTATGCTATGCACTTGGCTGCAGTTCATCCGATAAGTCAAGATATATCAAAAGCACTTGAGTGACTAGTATAATTAGGATTCACTCTCCCAAATTGACAAACCATCAGGTGAAAATCCAACACCTAGATCAAACCATTATGGTGGAAAAATACCCAAAGGAAGCAGGAACTTCTGAAAAGTGACCTCGGGGCACCGATCTATGTCACACCCTAATGGGTGCATTATGAACAATAGCCCCATAGACTCCATGTAGCCCACATATTCCTTGCAGGTAGCCGTGAAGGTTTAGTTTTGGACATACTCTAAGTACTCTCGGCTATATCTGGAGTCCACCCCTTCGCCTAATTTTAATCAACTCATATTTCACATTAACTTAAAATGTACCAAGAGGCAATTGCAAAACATTCACTCCAAGCACATGCAAGTACATTGATTTTCTTTTGACTCCATTTTAAGGCACTGGTTATTTTCTTGCTATATATATATATATATATATATATATATATATATATATTGTGTCTCAGCATTGTGCTTTCATGCACTTATTTTGTATCTTGTCATCTATGGTTGTTTATGGTTAAATTTCAAACTCCTAAGTAATTCATTCAGTTTAACATCACCATACCAAGTAATTAGCCTTAGTAACTTAATAGGGTCTACCCCCCTTGGCTTCGTTAGGAGTTGAGCCTAAACGGAGGATTCAAGAACAAGGTGACAGCCTTGACTCGAGACTTGCCCCCAAGTACACACCGAGTGGCTTGAATATTTCTGCCACATGACCCAGGTGTGTGAAAGGCAGCAACAATCAACACTTCGATCTTCTCGATCCTTTGTAGTGACACTTCGATCTTCTCGATACTTTGCAGCAACACTTTGATCTTCTCGATCCTTTTCCGCAACACTTCTTGCAATACACATGATTTCTTTGTGGGATGATCAATCCCTATCACTATAGTAAATAGATCCAAGGATGATGCAATCCTCATCAACCAACTGGATCGTCTGAAAATGAATGTGTGACCACATCATCTACAACTAAATGTAGATCTCATCCGCAAATGAATGCAATACCTATTATCCACAACCGAATGCATGACTCATCGTAGACCATCCTTAGCCTTCTAGAGCTGGGAGCACTCCCAAGTGAGTGTTATTTTCTATGACATCTACAAGTGAATGTAGGAACACTCTCCATGCGAGAGTACCATGTGCAACTCAATGCAAATATCATCCACAAGTGAATGCATTACCTATCGTCTGCAATTGAGTACATGACTCATCATAGATCATCCTCATCTTGTTAAATCTAGGACCACTCCCAAGCGAGTGTTATTTTATAAGACATATATAAGTGAATGTAGGAACACTCTCCATACGTGAGTATCGTCTACGACTGAATGCAGATCTCGTCTGCAACTAAATGAAGGACCTTTCTTCTGCAACTGAGTGTAGGACCCATCGTAGACCATCCTTATCTTGTTAAATCTAGGACCACCCCCAAGCGAGTGTTATTTTCTATGGCATCTACAAGTGAATTTAGGAACACTCTCCATGTAAGAGTATCATCTATAGGACGATCCTCATCTAGTGAGGGCTAGGGACACTCTCCTTAAGAGAGTGTTATTGTCTGCAAGACCATCCTCAAAAGAGAATACTATTGTCCACAAGTGAATGGCGGACCTCATCAGCATATGCAGGCACACTTGGCCTCTTTCGTACCGGAAAATCACTGCCATCCCATCATCAATGATAGTCTCATCATCACTCCACCTTTCAAGGGTGGTTCATATCATAAACATGCTCCCCCATTTCCAAGGAGGGTTCATGTCATCATCATTCCTTCTTGAAAGGAAGGTCTATAACATCAACATCAATGCTCCTCCTTACGATGAAAGTCTTTTCAAACTACACCAAGCTTGTCACATAAGTATTCAAAATTTACTCAATATAGGGCTTGGTCAGCACATCAGCAACTTTCTCACTGGTACTCACATACTGGAATTTTATAGCTCCCTTTTGTACCATATCCCTTATGTAAAAGTATCAAATTTCTATGTGCTTTGATTTATCATGGAACACAAGATTCTCTGTCATCTTTATACAACTCTGGTTGTCACATAGAATCACTGTGGTATCCAAATCCATGTCAAAAAGACCTGACATTAGCTTCTAAATCCATATGGATTCACAACTAGTGGAGCAAGCTGCTATGTACTCTACTTCAGGCGTGATGAGAGAAACATTGGATTGTTTCTTGATAAACCATGAGATCATGATGGATCCTAGACAATAAAATACACCTGAGGTGCTCTTTCAGTTTGCGTCACTTCCTGTCCAATCCGAATCTGTATATCCATACAATCTATAGTCATGATATTTATCATCATATATAGTCCAAAGTATATCGTACCTTTTAGGTAACTCATCACATGCTTTTCATGTTTCAGGTGAACACGTTTAGGTTTAAATAGATACTAACTCAGGGTGTTCACAACAAAGCATATATCTAGCCTAGTATTCGTCAGATACACTAACAACCCAATAATCTTTCTGTATCGAGTCACATCCACTAACTCTAATGATTCATCAGATAACAACTTCAGGTTGGTATCCATGGGTGTGGCCATGGATTTACAATCCAACATATCAAATCTTTTTAAGATTTCCACTGCATACTTTCCTTGGTTCAGAAAGATTCCTTCTGGGCTCTGCCATAGTTCTAACATGACAAAATAATGCATTAATCCAATATATTTCATCTTGAATTCTTCAGCTATGTTCTTATTTATTTCTACAATTTGTTTCTCATTTCCTTTCAAAAATAGATCATCCACATATAGTAATAATATGACACATTCATCATCCATAACCTTAAGCTAAAGGTTAGGATCAACTTTACTTTTGGTAAAGCCCAAGCTTGTCAAGAATCCATCTATTCTTTAATACCAAGCTCTAGGATCTTTCTTCCATCCATACATAGCCTTCTTCAACTTACATATACAAGTCACTATGCCCTCGACTTCAAATCCTTGTGGTTGTTCAACGTATACTTATTCGTCAATCACACCATTCAGGAAGGATGTCTTTACATCCATCAGGTGTAGATTCCACTTCATCATGGAAGCAAGTGCCATGATGGAACTGATGGAAGTGTACCTTGCTACTGGTGCAAGTGTCTCTTCATAATCGATTCCCTCTTTATGAGAGAATCCTTTTGAGACAAATCTTGCCTTGTATTTTTCAATACTTCCATTAGTTTCATGTTTTATCTTGTAGATCCACTTGGAAAATACCACACTCTTTTTTTCTAGTTTGTGTACTATATCCCAAACATTAGTCTTCATTATTGACTGGTATTCTTCCTCCATTGCTTCTACCCATTCTTTCTTTTGTACGACTTCCTCGTAACTGGTGAATTCTTGATCTACAATATCACACATCAAAGTTACATTGTTGGAGAATGGCTTTGATCTCTTTCTTGTTCTTGTGGAGCCTTCTGGAGCTCCATACTTCTCTGCTTCTTGTATTTTTCTCTTTCAAGATATATCCATAGTAGGGGGTTCCTGAGGTTCTAGCATATCATGATATTCTGATGCTACTATTTCAGGAGAGGGTTCAGCTTCTACGTTTCTAGGAGGTACATCCTCTTCATGTACTTATTCAAGATGACACCTAATGGATTTCTTAAGAGATGTGTATTCATCAAATTGTACATCCCTACTAATCTCTATATGATGGAATCCTGAAATGTATATCCTGAAGGCTTTGGATATTTCAGAGTATCCAACAAATATTCCCTTCTTTCTGGATGGATTCAACTTAGTTCTCTTTTCTTTTGGAATGTGAACATATACTGGACAACCAAATATATTGAGACGGATCACTTCAGGTTTCTTTCATGTATACATTTCTTCAAGAGTCTTGAATCCAAGAGCACTATGAGATAATATATTATGCACATACAAAGATGTTCTTGGTGCTTCAGCCCATATATGCATGGGAATGTATTGATCATGAATCATTGTCTTCACTGCTTCCATAATGGTTATATTCTTTATTTCCGCAACACCATCCCATTGGGGATTGTAGGGAGTGGTTAGTTCCCTCTTGATTCCATCTTCTTTGCAGAAGGATTCAAATTATTTTGAAGTATATGCTACACCATTATCTATTCTAAGTGTCTTGTTTCTTCTTTTTGAATGGTTCTCTATCAAGGCTTTGAATTCCTTGAATTTTCGAACACTTCACTCTTTGTCTTTAAGAATTATATCCATGTCTTTCTTGAATAGTCATCAATAAATGTAACATAATATTCATATCCACTTAAAGATGTGGATGGAATAGGACCACATACATCATAATGAATTAATTCCAATGTACCTTTATTCTTTGTTTCACTCTTTGGAAATGGATTCTTTATGTTCTTTCCTCTTGCACATCCTTTACAAGTACCTTCATGATTGATCTTCAAATATGGTAAACCTGTTACCACCTTGATCACATAGGGTAATGCTTTGTAGTTGATGTGAGCAAGCCTTCTATGCCATAGTTCACTTGAGATGGTGATCTCATGGACAAGGGTTTTTTCTGGATGTCTCTTGAGTTTGTGCAATCCTCCTTCTTCACTGATGACCACAACATCTTCAATTTCCTTTCCTTTGGTCCACATCAGTACTTGTCCATCTATAAAGGCAACTCTATATCCTTTCTTATCTAATTTTGAGATGGAAAGTAAGCTCTTTTTACAACCTGATACATATAGTACTTCCTTCATCTTCATGGAGGTTCTAGATTCAATCTTGTAGCTTGATTCACCAATGCCTTTGATGGGATATTGATAGTCATCTCCTAATGATACTTTCTGAGAAGAGTTTTTTTCTTCAAGTCTTGACAGATTTTGCTTCTTCCCTATCATGTGCTTTGAAGCACCACTATCAATAAGCCATGTATCTTCTTTGGGTATTACAGACCCAGAGAGTGCAAAGAATAGTGCATCTTCTTCTTTTGCTTGTATCTTTTGAGGTATTTCTTCTTCTTCTTCTTCTTCATCCTCATATTCAAGTAGATGAGCATGATGTATTTTGTTGTTCTTATTCTTCAATGGACACTCTCTGGCAAGGTTTCCTATATTATGACAGTTATAACATTGATATTTGGAGTAGTCTTTCTTTTGACTGTTTTCTATTTTCCTTTGAAACTTCTTTGGAGGTCTATACTCCTTGTGACTATCCTTCTTGAGGTTTGATTGTCTTCTTATTCTGATATGGGTGGCTAGAGCTTGATCATATTCTTTAGATAGAGCTTCTCTATTAGCTACTCTAGCTTCCTCTTGAATGTAATCTTCCCCTACAATGTCAAAACTCATATCTTCTTTTCTGGAACACATGGTCTGTATGAATGAATCCCAAGTTCTGGTGAGACAATTGAGAGAAGTCATAACTAGTTCATCTTGATCAAGGGAGTCTCCAACGAAATCTAGTTGATCCTTGAACTGGGAGACCCTTGTGAAGTAATCTTGAATGGATTCTCCTTTAATCATCTTGGTACCCTTCATTTGAGCTCTCAAATTCATCTTTATGTTGATGTTATTTCCCTCATACATTCTGGAAAGGGAATCATACCTTTTATTTGGTGTCTCTTTATATGATACTTGAGGGATCAAGTGATCTTTGATAGAATCAACAATGATCCTCATTTCCTTGATTAGGTCCTTCTAGTGCTTCTCCTTAGCTTCAACCTCTTCTGGTTCTGCAACTTCATCTTTGATGTATTTGTCAATATCATTCTCTCTAAGAATGAGACCAATCCTATGCTTCCATGCTCAGAAGCTTTCTATGCCTTCTAGCTTGTCCTCAAGCTTAGTGCTTGGGGCCATCTTATCCAGGAGGTCGCCAAAAATTGAAATTTATGAAAATGAAAAGATGATCTTACCAGAAGATGCATTTGACTGAGGCGAGCTAGTTGGTCCACTTGGTTTCCGGAGATTCCAATTCTTCACCCTTCAAAACTTGCTTGTGAGATTTAAGTTTTTGTAGATTTTTTATTCTAGTTTTCTGGTTCAGGGCCAAACTAGGGTTTGGATTTCCATAAGATTGACCCACTCAAAAATTTGATCTAGGGCTCAATAGATGCGCTCTAGGGAGGCACAACTTTCTTTGCAAGCACATATTCAAAATCCCTAATTTTGCAGAAACCTTAATTTCTTGTCGGAGGGAGAGGAGAGAGAGTTTCACCTTGTGAAAGATGTTCTATTCAGGATAGCTTTGATACCATGTTAATATTTCATATGCTTAGCTATATATCATTAGTGTTTAATCCAAATTCACAACAGTAGCATATGCAAAATCACTGAAATAAACACAATCACAAGATAGACACAGATTTATCTTGGGAAACCCTCAAGGCGAAGAAAACCCAACAAAACTTCATCTATATAGATGTATAAGATAAAACCCCAAAACATGTGATCCTCCTCCTTGCTGGTATGTCTCTCTCTCTCTCTCTCCCCTATGCATTATACACAAGTGAGTGTGTGTGTTCAAATGAGGAACACAACTCCTCTATTTATACTCTTTCCGTCACTTGAATTTAACCTAACAATTTGGCCCCACTAAACTGATTGGGTGGACTCCACCTACGAAGACTAAAAAAGGTATTATATTATATTCATTAGGGTACTATTGACCCAACTTACAATGGAGGTAACAACCCGGCGGAGGAATAAGACATCTTCCTTAGGGTACATCAGTAAAATACATTTAGAATATTCTTTGAAGTTAAATGATTCTTTTGATAAATAATTCTTGGATAAGACTCCAAGTTTCTCCCTATTCCTATGAAGGGTAAATTCTCATAGTTTTCATCCAAGTTTCCTGGAATCATCAGACACAATTCACACTTGCAATGTCTCATAACCCTCGTAAAGGTATGATGTCAAACTTCTAAATCCACAAACATCTTAGAATACTGAACAACTATATATCATCTATTACATCCGTCTCTTTCTGCAAAGTGTGGGTCTCTAAAATCATGAAATCGTAGTTTGTTTTTATTGTCCTCTGCTCTAATCATGCACATGGGTAAAGGTTTCTTTGCTACATTAAAAAAAAGATACAAGTTTGAACATCAAATATCCCGATGGAAATATCTCTATTTGAGTCACTAAGGTACCCAACCAAGGAACTCACATTCTGTAGGAGAATAAGTGGTTTATCCATCCGAATCTTGCATCCACTGAAAATAACAATTAAAAAATAAATGTCTACTAATGATTTCAAATATGTACCCTATGAATATAATAATATTGTTTCTATTGCACCAATCTAATTTTAACATAAGATCCATGGAAATGAGTGTTGTAGATTTATCCTTTCTTGAGGGTTTCTTTTGCATAGAGATGTTTTCTCTTCTTTTTGCTTTTTATGGTGTTTCCCTCTGTTGCATTCCTCTATAATTCTCCTACATTTGTAAATATCAAGGTTGTGTATTCATCATTATTAGGGTTGCATTCTTCATGCATTCATGTGGTAGTCAAGAGATGCATTCTTTCTTCTTGTTGCTAAATGTCTTCACATTTGGTGTTCTAATTGGCTTAAATTTTTCTATAACATTTAAATATATTGGAATGATTCTTCATGTGCAATGACATGGGAGTTATTATTTTCTTGTTTTTTTTTAAATAGACTCAATAGTACGGATAAGAATTTTGACATTTTCTTGACTTATAAAATTCCATATATATATTTTAAATCAATTATATAAAAGTAATTTCAAATCTACTTAGTTTGTTTTTGCTCTTCAATCCTTTTGGCATGGATGAAGATTGAACAAAATTCACATTTCAATTATTGCTTAATATATTTCAGTGCTCTCTACTCATGATAATGAAAATCAATCTCTCCATATTATAATGCAATCAAATCTCCCCACACATTTTGAGGACTTTTGATCTTTTATACAATGGAGTTGATCTCCTTTTATGTCATTCCTGAAGTAAATTTTATTATGTTACAAAATTTCAATTTTATTATTTAAATATCATTTAATTAACACCATCACTTAAGCCTAGGAATGGAAAATTTGAACATACTTGTTTTCCCTGAGTAAGAGAATCATATCATTTGAATCAAGTTGCAATATTGCCGAATAAACTTGCAAGTTTAGTTGCTAACTTTTTCATCTTTAAACAAAAGTACCTAAACCATTATTATATAAAATAAAAAGATATCAATTTAGATGAGTTGAAACATAATTTAGATTTCTTAAAGACACTGAATCCTAAACTATACGAAAATCTTCATTTTGTATCTTCAACTTAAAAAGTAAATTTTGGATCAATAAATGCATGCTTTTGTTTCCAAAATAGAACTTTTTTTAAAAGAATAGAAAATCTCCATTTTGCATCTTCAACTTAAAAAGTAAATTTAGACCAACAAATGTGTGCTTTAGTTTAAAAAAAAAACATTTTTAAAAGAATTTTAATTACTTGGGAGAAGTTATAACAGAACCATTGACAATTAAAAATCTATTGGATTGAAATGTATTTGATTTTAAACATTTACGCATATGACTGTTTGTATATAGCCTTTTCTTAAAAAAAGATGAGCCAAAAGCATTACAAATCAAAACAAGGACCCATTCGAGCGAATTCACAGTCAAACATATTGTTTCAAAACCATCAATTTCAATGAGTCTATATGTATAAATGGCAGACTTTACACAATAATTTTAAAAAGGGAACAGGATTTTGATCACCAATGGGGTTGCAACAATTCGAGAAACAATTCTGCTCTCTGCCGGTCAATTCTGTCGTTGCATATTATTGGCTATAACTGGCTCTACTATCTTCTACAAGATTATAGTTTTCCTCTTCATGTCGCCTCCCAGAGTCCCCGTGGCTGCATGTCTGTCAATTGGCATAATTATAATCTGGCAGCAATTACAATATTTGCAGGTGCAGTAAACAATTCAGAATCCAACATCCAAGTTTATTTCAAAGGCATTAAGAAGAAATATAAGGACGTGGATCACGGGGAATTTGAGGGAATGAGATCTGAATTTAGCGGTGGTGTGTTCGCTGCATATTGACGAGAGAATAATATGGATTGCCTTCTCCTTTGCTCATCAGATACGAATGGCTTCCTTGCTCAATCACTTTTCCATCTTGAATCACAGCAATGGAATCTGCATTCTGAATGGTAGTCAGACGATGAGCAATCACAATACTCGTTCTTCCCACCATGATTCTGTCCAGCGCTTCTTGAACGATCTTCTCCGACTGGCTGTCCAAAGCGCTGGTTGCCTCGTCGAGCAGTAATATGCTCGGATTCTTTATGATTGCCCTTGCTATCGCAATCCTCTGCTTTTGCCCTCCCGATAATTGCACTCCTCTGTCTCCGCAGTTTGTTTCATATCCTTCCTCCAAAGAGCTGCACAGTTACAAGTTAATTTCACTGTCTTGATTCAGCGTGTCCTAATTTATTGCGTTAAACAATCTATTTCGTTTGTAGCTTATAAGCATTCTGTTACTGTTTAATAATTTCAGCATTAATTTACCTGATGAAGTCGTGAGCATTTGCAGCCTTTGCAGCTTCGATCATTTCCATCTCAGATGCATTCTCTTTTCCGTAGAGAATGTTGTCTCGAATGCTTCCTGCGAACAGGGTGGGCTCCTGTCCTACTAGAGCTATATGTTTTCTCAGACTCCTCAGATTGATCGTCCTGATGTCCCTACCGTCGATTCTCACGGTCCCTTTTAATGGGTCGTAGAATCTTTCGATTAATCCAATGACGGTCGACTTTCCTGATCCGCTTTGTCCCACAAGAGCCATGCTGGTGCCTGCTTTTATCTTCAAGCAGAAGTTCTTGAAGATGATCATATCTGGACGAGCTGGGTAAGCGAAGTCCACGTTTCTCACATCCACGTTTCCTTCTATCTTATCAGTTTTCTCGCCCTTGTCATCGTCGGGGTTTATGCGGCTCTCTCTATCTAGGATGCCAAACACAGATTTGACTGTATCAGATCCTTTAGCAATGTCGCTGCTCATGCTCCCTGCGTCAGCTACCACTTTCCCAGTGCTCATGAGAATGAAGAAAGCTTGAAAAAGAGCTTTGGAGGTGACATATCCTTTGAAAACAAGGTGCCCTCCATACCAAAAATCCAGAGCCGTATTGCATGTCTGGATACATTGCGAAATTCCCAGCAGCACTCCTGCAAACAAAGATTGTTTGATATTGTCTCTCTGAGGACCTTCCTGACTCTTTTCGAAGAGACGGAGAATCTTCTCCTGTGAAGAGAAGGCGCTAATAGTACGATGATTAGTGACAGCCTCTGCGGCTAGCTGACAACCCTGATCTTGAGCTTTTAGAGCCTTCTGAGACATGGTCTTGAGCAAAACCTTTTTGGTGTAGAAACATAAAATAATCAGAGGTTGTGCTGCGATTATTACGATTGCAAGACGCCATGCTATAATCAAACCCATTGTAAAGGCAACTGTCACCGCGGACACAGTTTGTACAAGTAATGATATACGATCTCCTACCAGAGATCTCATCTGTATAATCACAATAGCACATTTGAGAGTTCGAATTGTTAGAAATTTACCACGATCAGATATTCGCTAGAAACATTAAAACTTCAAGTTCAGATACTTGCCACATTAGCTTCTGTAGCGAGTCTGGAGCACACAGCTCCACTGGAATTCTCGTCCTTATCGAACCACCCAACCTCGAATGTAAAAATCTTGGACAGCATCCGCTCTCGAACCCTTTTCGTGAGGTATTCCCCCATAGCTGCGAAATTGTAATGCTGCAGTAAGTTTACAGCGAATGATATTAATCCCAAGCCTACAAAAATGATCGAGTAGTCTTTGATTTTGGTTTTGATTTGGTCATGGTCGTTGATAAAAAATACAGATATCACTGCCCCCAAGAAAAAGGAATAAACAGGATGAACTGCTCCAAAAGCCAAAGCTCCTGAACAGCCTAACAGGGCCTGCTTCCATTCCGGAGCATTTAAAAGAAACAGTCGACGGAATGAAGGGGCGGAAGGAGCTTTATCTTCATGCACCACTTCTTGATGGCCTGATGTGGACGTGTTCGAACTGGATCTACTGTATAAGCCAGAGCTCTTCGCTCTCAAAGACCAGGCTCGGATATTGTCCCCGTCGTCTCTCTCATCTGGCTTATCTGCTGCGGCCTGTTGCAATTGAACCAGAGTAGCGTATGCTCCGTTGGTTCTATATATCAGATCTTCATGCGGGCCTGTCTCGATCACATGACCCGCTTGAACCACTGCAATCATGTCTGCGTTGCGGATGGTGGAGAGGCGATGAGCAACGATGACTGTTGTGCGCCCGACTGAAGCTTGGTCTAGAGCATTCTGAACGATCTTCTCCGACTCCGCATCCAGAGCACTAGTGGCCTCGTCAAGAAGAAGTAGACGAGGATCTTTGAGCATAGCTCTAGCAATGGCTATACGTTGCTTTTGCCCTCCGGACATCTGCACTCCACGCTCGCCAACCTGTATTGCCCAAATCGAAGGAAACTCTGTGAAATTGACTGCACTTAAAGCTAGAGAAAACGTTGAGAACAGCAAAAAAACCGAAATATTACCTGTGTATCATAACCATTTGGTAGTTGACTGATGAAATTGTGAGCATTGGAAGACTTGGCGGCAGCAATAATCTGATCCATGGTGGCTCCATCCTTTCCGAACAAGATGTTCTCCTTGATGGATGTAGCAAAGAGTGCAGGTTCTTGACTTACTAACCCAATTTGGGAACGCAGCCATTTCAATTGTAGCGCTTTAGTGTTCACTCCATCAAACAGAATCTCTCCAGCCTGGGGATCATAGAATCTCTCTATCAACGCGACAGCCGTAGACTTGCCTGAGCCACTTCCTCCCACCAACGCAACTGTCTTACTTGCGGGAATCGTTAGACAGAAACTGCTAAATATCTTCGTCTCTGGCCGAGATGGATACGCAAACTCAACGTTCTTAAATTCAATTTCACCGTCAACATCCTGCAATATTTCTCCTTGTAGATCTTCTGAATCAATGACAGGATCTCTGTCAATCATCTCAAAGATGCGTTTACCAGCAACCCGTGCTTCTGAAAAGTATCTGAGGTTCGGAAGCGCAGTCCCTAGACCTCTGCAAAGATATCAATTATTCAAACTTTTGCTGGAAATTTGTAAAAATGGGTAAATTTGCAGTTCAGCTAGATCCAAAATTATAGAAGCAGTCAAAAGAGCGAAATTGACAGGGACACAGAAATTACAAGCCACCCCGCAGTAAGCAAACTGAAGTCACGAAAATCATTCCTCCTGATGCTCCATGATACATAACCAATCTGCTACCATACCAAGCATTGAACGCCCAGATACCGAAAGTCATTCCTCCGCTTCCCACTGCCAAACCTTTGACAAGACCTTGTTGAAGCCCAAGCTTTACAGTTTCATTAAGTGCTTCGGAGAACTTGGCCATTGTCCTCTCCTCTCCAACGAAAGAAATGACCGTTCTGATGGATGACAGAGCTTGCTCTGCAATATTCCCAGCTACATTATAAGCTTCATTCAGCTGGCGAGAAGTCCCCACGAGAATCCTCCCATACAATAATCCTGGAATAATCAGCAAGATCACAAAAGGAAACGACACAATTGCCAGTCTCCAAGTCAAGTAGAATGCCACAAAATAAGTCCCAACGAACAGAGACACATTCATGATGAAGCTGGGTAACTGAAATTGAAAAATTCCGAAAAGAATTAGTGTCATTTTAGCGACCAATTTCTATAGTCGACAATCATAACAAAAATCAAGATCCTGTACAGTTCGAACATAAACAAAATCGTGAAGAGTATGCAACAAATTAGCTGACTGGATCAGTCAGCTTTAACTAACTAAGATCGAAATACCTTTTCAGCGAAAACGTCCTGTATAACGAGAGTATCATTAGAAACGCTGGTAACCACTTCAGATGTGGTGGTCCCTTGGGTGTCGAAGAAACCCTCGTCCTGCCTCAATACGGCTTTCAAATATTTTCTACGCATTCGAGATGCTTGCCTTTCGCCGGTCCTTGCCCAACAGAACGCCTCTGATCATAAAAACACAAAGCTAACATCATTAAAGAAACCTTCTCATATACACAATGGAAAGGAGGGCGAAAGAAAAAGGTAGCGGTTAAACCCACCAAGAAACGCAGCAACCAAGACACCGATGGACAAATAAACTAGACGCAAAGAATACTGCACAATTTGCCAACACCCAATCATTAATCAATATACTAGATCGTTGCTGTTCAGAGGTTAATTTGAAAGAAATGAGTATGAATTACCTTGTTGATTGTATCAATGAAATTTCGAGATGGACCACTTCCTATTGTGTTAACCAAAGTACTCATTATAAGCATCGTCACAGGTGTGGCAACTCCATCTGCAACCGTTCCCACAGTGCCAAGTACCATAAGCCACAAATCTGTAGAATCGGCGTACTTGAAAAGTTTCAACAATGAAATATCTGAATTCTTTGAACGACCAGCGTTCTGTCCTTTCTTTGGTTTTTGTGAATCCGACATCGTGTTCTGCTTCTTTCCTTCAGCTCGTTCTTCCATATTGCTCGACATGTCTAGTTGTTCCCTCGCCATGTTCTTCTGTTGTTGCAGTAAAGATCACATAATATAGCAGGGCTTCTTTATTGTTGCTGTACCCTTACGCCATTAGGCGTCTATACTTGGTACAGCCCGCATTAATGGCTTTAATCATGCATCCGAGCTTTCACTATTTGTTATTGCCACGCGCTTTGCTTTTCGTGTACATAATTTGCGTGCAAGAAATTGATTAAAGAAACTGTTATATTGCTAATAACACTGAGAATTTAGTGATGTAGACACATTTTGTCAGGGGAAGAATCTTAAAAAAACATGAAACTGTTATGTTGCTAATAACACTTCAAATTTAATTATGTTGACGCAAAATAAGTTTTTTTTTTGGTGTGAAAATCGTAAGTCATGTTGCTTTTTTGTTTTGTTTTTTCTTCCTTCCTTCAATGTTCAGTGAACATAGCAAGTGGTATTTGATGTCATGTATGAGATCAAGTCCGGATGGTGGTGTTCCATACAAAATAGATGACTTCAGTATTTAGTGATTATAAGAACAAGTGGTATTTGATGAGTCCTCATGGTGTTAAAAAAGAAATAGAAGAATTCAGCTTTTAGTATTTGGTGATAGTAGTAAAGTAATTTAAAAAATTTATTCAATTTTTAATTTAATAAGGGAAAGTTGTTAAGGAGCATATTCTTTATAAAAAGAATGTGAATCAAAAGAGAAGAACAAATTCTATAGAATCTCCTAAAGAGAAAAACAAGAGTAACTAGTGGTTGGGGATATAAATTTTAAGCTTCGAAATGATATCCGTCACTTAACTCTTAAGCCCCCGAAATGGAGATGCTCACACAAATTTCAAGTCTTCGATGGAACGAGCACTTAGTTCTTTAACCTCGGCACAATGCAAGTAAGGGGGATCACACTCTTAGTTTATAAACCTTCGACGTGTCGAGTCTTTAATCATTGACCCACTAATGTCTCGGTGCCATAGTTTTTAACCAGCCGTTGTATCTGGGCTCCAGTCATTACAGCCTATGGAAGCTCCAAAAGAAAAGAACGAGACATCATGTAGTCTTACAAAGCATTCATAAAATTCTTAGAATTTTTCAAAAACACTAGAGCAATTTGATTCCGAGCTTTAAATTTGATCTAGATGGCTAAGTGCTCGACAAGGACAACAGTTCGATTGAATGAACCAAGTAATGTTATGGCGGAAGCATATTAAGAAAAAGCAAAGCATGAAATACATTACACACATACAATATGCAAGAGTTTGAGCCAAACTCTATTGTCTCATTATTGTTCTATTACTTGCCCTGTATATTACAATAGTGTACATGTTTATATAGAGTGCTAAGAACGCTTGGGTTGTCTGCCAATTATGTTCGGTTACAAGAAGTTGGAATGGTTCGGAAGTTCAATTGTTACATACGACTGGAAGACAGAGAGACAACTTGTCGTAGTCGTGTCGATCGCATGTCGAAGTGTTGAACCTGTCGAGGTTCGGACTAGTCGAAGTCGACAAACAATGCCAACTGCTGGCTAGATCATTCCTCCTTCCTTAAGAAACAATGGTCCCCATTGTTTGCTCGTACATATGAAGAAACTTGTTGGTGAGTTTAGTAGCACAATACACCACTTTCCTTGTGCTGGGAGCTGCCTAACTTTAGCCACCTGAAACAAGGGAATTGCGTTCGTCCTTGTATGGCGTATGCGTTGCCCCACAATGGTGTCACAATCATGGGGGATTCACTAGTTGACCAATATCCTAGCACGTTAGTTCATATTGCAGGTTTTAAATTTCTTAAAAATCAGGCCAATATATTGCAGGTATTGGGGGGGATGAGAGGTTTAGGGTGGGGGTTTAGGGGAGTTTATAAGGATTAGGGTGTAAAAAGGGGTGGTGGGGAGATTTCAGGTATTGGGAGGGGGTATCAACAAAAGGATTTTGGACCAATATCTAATGAAATTAAGGGTATTCTTTAATATTCCATGATTGCACATGCTATGTGAGAGGTTCACTAAGTGAAGCCCTCGTGGTCGCAATGAAGAGGCTCTTGAACATCTGGATGGATGTCTTTGGGTTCTGTTGTATGCAAGTCATTATGTTCCAACAGTGGTGCATGGTATGGTCGAAGTAGATCCACATTAAATACTGGATGCACACCTAAGCATGAAGGAATGTTGAGCTGAAAAGTGTTTTCTCCAATCTGCTTAAGGATACTGTACGGACCATATCACAAAGGCTTCATCTTTATGTATGGACCAGTGATGCATTCCTTCTTGAGATGCAACTAGACCTAACCCCCAATTTGAAATGAACGAGGAGTGCGATGCTTATTGTTTCAGTCCTTAGCTTTCACATTAGCTCATTGCAACAATTCTTGTGCTTGTTTCTGGATGTTGTAGATTTGGTCTCAAAACTTCAATGTGTTTTCAACTTCTCGTCGGTCAGAGTCCGTGTTGTTTGATTGTGTCGATGAACTGATCAAGTCAATGGACGTTGAGGGTTGAAATCCATAACATATTTTTGAATGGAATTTTTCCCATAGAGTTGTATTGAGCACGATTGTAACTGTGATAAATATAGGGGAAACTTTCATCCCATGTCCGACAATGCTTGTGGTTGTACATGTGGAGCAGTTGTACTACCAATCAATTCACAACTTCTATCTGTTCGTCTTTCTGAGGATGGAAAGCTATCGACAAAGAAATTCTCATGTCAAGTTGTTTCTAGAGAGTCTTCCAAATGATGCTGACAAATATAGCATCTATGCCGAAAATGATGGTCGTCGAAAGGCCATAATGTTTCCAACATGTTCGAAGAAGAGCTGAGCAGTTTGTTGTGTTGTCGTAGTCTTCTTACATGGAATGAGAAGAGTCATATTGGAAAATCTGTCGACTACTACTAAGATTGTGTCATGCTGATGTTTGGTAGTAGGATATCCCGTCAAGTAGTCCATAGAAATAGATCCCATGGTCGACTAGGAACTAGCAAAGACGTATACAATGCACATCGTCGATTCAATGGTTTAGCAATGGAACAAACCACACATGATAGAATGCACCTATTGTTACAAGATTTAAGTGAAGTTCAGTAAAAATACTTTTGTAGGATGGGAAGGGTCTTTGCCAAGGTAATTTTTAGGGGCGAAATTTCGCCAATTGGCTATTTTTGGGGCTTTTTTCAAAAAATAAATTTGCTATTTGGTCCTTTTTAATCTCTAATACCGCCTATATTTACATAAAATATGTTTTTCCATCATAATATTCGCCAAAATTTAAAAAAATTAGTTAGTAAATTGCATGTTTCATATTTAATATTATGCTACCTATCTCTATATATGTTTTTTTCAATCCAAAATAATCTCCTAGAATACTACACTTAAGTATACTATTATAACCTGGGACTCTTTGCTACTTCAAAGTGTCCTGTAGTATTGTTGTAGTGCACATCCCAAATGAGCTTCTGTCGGTACTCACGTGTCAACACACAAAGCTGTCCAAGCTTGTATAGAAATGTATCTTTTAGGAAGTAGTCGGTAGTGGATGGTGGGTCGGTTTGAAGTGTGAAAATATTATTCACAACAAGGTCTAGGAGGTAAGAGAATCCTCACAACCAAAGAGTTTCACAAACACTAGTACAAAATAAGGAATTAACTACTAGGTGACTAAAAAATTTAGTCACCACGGGTTTTTCAAGTGATTTACTACTAAATATAAGCAATTTTGATTGACCCAACTATAAACGACTAAAATTAATGACTAATTTAGTCACCAGTTAAAAAATATGACTAGATAATAAGTGACAGAGTTAAAAATGACTAACATAAATGACTAATTTAGTCACGGCATAAAAAATGACTAGCTAGAAGAATATGAGTTAGCAATTTTTAAATGTGTCCTGGAAAATTGCAAATTTGACAACGAAGTGTAAATCTTGTAAATTGTCCACCTTCTATTAGTAATATTGGTGCTATGCACCTCGATCTTCAGAGATCCAACAAAGCAATTGCATGAATTTTCTCTTGACCATTTATATCCCTATTGCACCATTGAAGCAAACCCGGTTAAGCGCGTGCCAAAGGAAAATTAGGTTCCTACGTCAATTATGAATTAGGTAATAGAACAAGTACCATATCAATACCTAGCTAGAAGCATCATAGCTAGTTGTTGTTCCTTCGACAATGTAAGAGTCCCTGCAAGTCCCATATGTCTGAAGTGATTTTCTAACTTCAATATAACTTTTTTCATGATTTGCGACCATCGAATGTCTAGCTACACCAGTCGACGTAGCTTCACCAGGATGAGTTCCTTTAAAGTATCCCTGCTAGCAAGAATGAAATTCACAACTACATTTTGTAGGAATGTATCCAAGTAGTCCTTTCTATCGTCATCCTTCTTCTTTTCAAGCCTTGAAAACAAATAATCACCCAATGACCCATGGGTATGTTTGAAGTAGATGATATTTTCCATGAACTAATCCTTACAATAAAAATCTTCTTCCAATAAAAATCAGTCAAGACTTTTGGCCACAGCAACATTTGCCACTCGCCTGTTACGTTAGGTAGGAACCAAGGGGCTCAGTTCAATATCCACCAATTTGTTATTTGTAATGTATTGTTGAAACCAAGGGGCCATCTGTTTAGTCCTAGATTTGGAGCCCCATGATTCCTTAAGTAGTGGTGGTAAATTTGAGGTCCCCCGATAGAATTTCGAGGGAAGAACAACCAAGGACTAAACCACACCTTTCAATAGCCTCCCATAAGTCCAATTGATCAACATAAATCCCACAATAGTTAATAGTGTGTAGGGGTATATCCAAAACCCTACAAAAACATTTCAATAAGTTACCCCCACAAATACGAAATGGATTAAGTCTAATACGAGCAAGGTTCCAAGAAAAAAGAAGTACTCCTGAAAGGCATGTAGCATCAACCAAACAAAAATCCCATGTGGGGAGAATAATCCAGAGAAACTCTCTTTCTTTCAAACCAAAGACCATCATTTCCTAAAATAATAGGACATCCAGACAAACCAAATGTAATAATCTCTCGAGGGCCGCAATCTTCGGGGGACCCCCCCACCCCTCTAACATTTAAGGAAAATATCATCATTAGGTAACAACCTTTATGGCTGAATCTACTCTAAAAGGTCCGAAAATGTCTAATAGTGCATCCTATGAATCCAAAATCTCATTAACAATTTCCTTGATTGTTGTCGACTCATTTCCCCACATTGGCTGATCCGAGTGGACTTTCCTCCTTCTCTTTCCATTGTTCTTCCTGATAGTTAAATTTAGATTATTGGAGACTAATGGGTACTCTAGGTCAGTATCCGACTTGGAGAAAACCAGGATAGGATCCTACAAGAAATTCCCTTAGGAAAATGGGAGGGAAGAATCAAATCATTTGAAACCATTCCCACCACCACCACATAAAAAAAATGTAAGTATGACCCTCCTCACCTTAAAAGTGGTGTCAAATAAGCATGGGGTGACCTTGGGGAGTTGATATCTCTTATTCGAACCAATATAAATTACACTTTTTGTCCTTACCCACCAAGGATATGTCTTCCAACCCTATTTTTTTTATAAATAATTTTCAATCAAAATAAATATAAATAAGCATGGGTGACCTTGGGGAGTTGATATCTCTTATTCGAACCGATATAAATTACACTTTTTGTCCTTACCCACCAAGGATATGTCTTCCGACCCTATTTTTTTTTATAAATAATTTTCAATCAAAATAAATATAAATAAGCATGGGTGAC
>LPNX010222204.1:67676-89822 GCA_001517045.1 Pseudotsuga menziesii | reverse complement strand
GATATAAATTACACTTTTTGTCCTTACCCACCAAGGATATGTCTTCCAACCCTATTTTTTTTATAAATAATTTTCAATCAAAATAAGTATAACATCTTGCGCACTAATGATACAATGAAACTGTAAGACCATCTTGGCATCAAGTTCATTTTCCTTCCACAGGCTGCAAAGGCTAAGAAATTTGGTATTATCCTTCACCTAAAGAGGAAAAATGGTAGAGGAACAACAAAACAGGGCACAAGAACGGAACCATAAGGCCATCTTGGCATCAAGTTCATTTTCCTTCCATAAGCTGCAAAGGCTAAGAAATTTAGTATTGTCTTTCACGTGAAGAGGAAAAATGGTAGAGGAACAACAACAACAGGGCACGAGTACGGACAACAACAACGATGAGCCAACGATGCAGGGACCTATTGTTGTAAGCTTCCCAAGGGCTCATCCCCAACTCCCACCTCTCAAATTAGAGGTCAAAGATACTCGAGAAGGAATGGAACCTCGCAATATGTCGTAGGTGGGTTCTTTATATTCTCATACAATAATAAAATGTTTTGTAATTGTTTTTTGCTTGCAAACGAAGTTTTATCAATGGTTGCTTGCAGAATGGTTAAATTCAATTTTAATCAAGTGCTTATGTTCACTAGGATCGGAGGATAGGTATGATGATTTACAGTGTTATCGTTGAAGGTCTAGTTTATTAAGAGAGTAAGGGAAATTTATATAAGTGATTCAACTATGTGTTTCAGAGGGTTAGTATTTGAATCATTTGGAACATTTCCTTGAATGCTTTCAGTGCTAGCCTTCTTATTGTAGAAATTGTTGGTGCTAAAATCTGTGTCAAATTATGATATCTGTTTCTGGATTGCACCATGTAGAAATTAGAATACCCAATGTTTTCGAATGGACACTCCACCCATCTTTAGGGATGCTAACTTGAAAACTGCTTTTAGTGGCTTGTGTGGATTCATACATGTGCAATCACTGCTAACTCAGAATTATATAATACTTCATGTGAATGTGATACTCTTAGAAGAAGTTAAGAGTTGTTTTATTTATTGCTGCATATTTTTATAGTTTGCTCGGGTGTGTAGAGCTCTAGGAGTTACAGTTGTTGGAAAGATGTGCAGAATTGAAGATAAGTCTACTTCTATAAGTCGATGTCCGTACCTCTGTATTTATGAAAATAATAGCGAGTCTTCGGAACATACAAAAGTGACCCGATGGGATTATACTATTCATGCCCCTCTTTTGAGTGACTTTGTTGCATCCTTTTCAGGAGGGTAATTTGGAGAGTGACATGGGTCACTGGCTTGATGGGACTGTTATGAACAAAATCGTAAATGAATAAAATGTGGTGATTGAAAAATATTTAAAGTTTGGTGTGGACCTCTCTAATCTCAATGTGAATGTGGGTATCTAATAATCATTGAGTTATGTTGGAGCACTGAACTTCACCAGTTCACTATTAAATAAATTTTCATTAAACAAAGACACCTGATCCAAACTATTCTCTTAAAGTCACTAAAGGCTAATTTAGATTATTAACAGAAATAGAAGATTTTGACCATGTCGTTTGAAATCCTAAGTACAAAATAATAAAAAACAAGATTGACAACTCATAACCTTGATAGGAATTTTAAAAAGAACAAATTCCCAACCATCAACCAAATCAATTACTGGAATGGGAACATGTGGCATCAAATTAACCAAATAAAAAGGGGATTACATGATAGATCCCAAAGGAAGCTATGCAATCAAGTACTATCACGGGAAGCTCTAATAAACAACCCCCAAGACTTCTTGGCCAGGGAGGCTAACTTTTAACTCTAATTTTCTCCAAGATCACACCTAATAAGATATTAAGTTTAGATGAATGTTTTGGGTGTCGATACAATCTTTTATCGATGTTTATAGTAAATTGTTGATTTACCTGATATTGGAATATCTCATCGTGTTTGGAAAAAATACTTGACATAATAGGCAATCAATAATTGGTTTACGTTACTGAGAAATTGATAACGTTTATCTTTGAACTGACTATGTTTAGGATTTTCTTTCCTTGTTGAATGAATCTTTGTTATACAATGATATCTTCTTTGTAAAGAAATCTACTTGTTTCACTGCTTATTAGCTTACCCAACATTTGGAAAGCAGTGCAACCTACAAGGTATTGTAGATTACTCCCTTATGAATCCTCAAATTCATTAAAAAATATAAAGGTTTTGTCAATTGGAAGGGAAGGAAAACATTTACGGTCCATATTTTTGTTCAAACTTTCAATTCATGGTAAGTAGAAGTGTAAACTAAAACTTTAGATGGATATAAACTTAAAGATCTCTCAAAACCACTCTAGGTATGCCAGAGAACCAGATCTACAAATAGATAGGTAACTGAAAACTTTAATAGTGAGTAAAATAAGAATCTACTACACTCAAACCATTTGTTTTTCTTTATTGACTGTAAAAAAAACTATACAATAGAAATCACTACAAACTCTTATTTTGTATGTCCTATGACAGACTCTACCTACTTATATAGAGAATTAGGACAAGGTTTATATTTATAATGCACAAGATCTCAACCCTAGGTGCTTAGAATGGAGCTCTCAGCCTGTTTGCATGCATGCATTGGGTTCCTTAGAATCTGCACCTTAACTGGAGAAGGTCAAACCGTTCAAAGTGTCTGCCTTATGTCTTTGGGATCAAATCTCCCTTATAAAACTAGAAATACACTTAATTAAAGCACTTTTCCTAAAACTAGAAAAGAAAACTCAAAACAGAAAAGCAACTTCTAAATCTGAACTGAACCTAATCTACTAATTCTGGACAACAACCTAAAATGTAAAAGACTAAGGTTGGGCATGCATGTGCCCTATAAATCCAATAATTTCTCTCCCATTTATCTAATCACTATTGCACCCTCACTGCTATGTTGAGTGTGCACCATAAATATTGGAAGGTTGTTGCAAAACCTTCTCATCACACTGTGCCACAACAGTGTCATGACTCATCACTGTTGTACCTCCTCCACTCTCATCATGACTGTACAGATATGTTGAAGTGTTACATGATGAAGGAGAAACATCTTCAGAACAACATGTAAAGAAATTTTTGGTTTCATGAACTATAATGACTTTGGGTCCAATTTTATTGTTGTCAATATTGTGTAAACAACTTCCTATTTATCAACACTTGACCTTTTAAACAAAATTTGGGCTTGTTTGTAGTGAAGTTGAATATAGGAAGATATCAGCTAGGGATTCTTTGTGCTTTATCTCTGTCAAGGTAATGCGGATTGGTTCACTTGCCATAGTAGATATAACCTCTAGTGTGGTTATCTTTGTCATGATTCATGCCATAGTTGGGTAGAGCGTCTATTGATAACATGGTTGTTAGGGTGCTCCTCACTTTTAAAATTTTGATGTCCCCTGTGACTTTGGATTTCTATCATTTTACAATTGCCTCATTGAAATCGGAAATGATCCAAGTGTCTCATGTCTAGTCCATTAAGATTTTGTAGATCTGCATCTATAAATCTGAATAATTACATCAGTGTTCTCTTGTAGGGAAACGTCTACACCTTGGATAAAACCTTACTTTTAAGTTTTTTCTTTTAATTCCCATGATTCATTTAGTAGGTAGGGGTTGTTAATGCTAGTCTAGCCTTGAGAATCAATGCTTGCAAATTTTTATATTTTGAGAATATTTGGAAAGATAACTATAAGTAAGTGTTTATCACTACTGAGTTACATTTACCTTATATTGTCTTTGACTATTGGATCTCTAAATTTTAAAAATCTCTAGAAATTTGTTTAAATTTCTTAATGAGATGAAAGGTTTACTATATTCCTATATCTCTGGGTTCAATGTAAAGTGTTGAACCAAGGCCCATTCAGGAAGGACTAATTTGTCTTTTATCTCAGTAAATCAAAATGTATAGTCTAAGGTTATTGAAAGTTGAAACCAAGGTACTGGTTTACCTACCTTATTAGTTACAGTGTGCTTGCCTTGGAAAAGGTAGTACCTAGTGCAAGCTAGGAAAATAACTCATTCAACCTTTCAAAGACTAGTATGCTAGATCAACTCAGCAAAGTAGGACAAATGAACTGTTCATACACTATTTCAACTGTAGTTGAATACTAGAAGAGATTCACTTTGCAAATTTTGCATGCAGAAGGGAAGGGACCTTTTTCATTTCAAAGAAAAAACTGCATGTTTTATTCCAGTCAGAATGAAATGTGCATGCTTCACGTGCTATCAGCACATGCTATATTTGTGTCGTACTTGTGATAACAAGTCTCCAAGCTTAAACCAATCCAGAAACTATATTTATTATCGTTGGCTAACTGATCATCCCGAATTGTTTCACCTATTCTTCATTACTGAATTTCAGTTTTTATATGAAAAACAAATATTACAATCTTCTTGTATATTCAAATAAACATGACAGTACCATATTCTACCCCAAAAATTAGCAGTGTATTTGTAGTACATAAATGCAAAAAGGTAATATGTAGATATATTCAGATTGTTCCTCTTATCTCAAGAAGTTCCCCAACCACCGATTCCACCTGTATCATAACCCATGCAGCCATATGTAAGCCTTCTTTTGAGAGTGAATCCACCAGTGAGTTCAATTCCCTATACACATGTGCAAATGTAATTTTTGTGCCTTGTGGAAGTTTGTGAAATCCCCTTCAACTGACCAACTATTGCATGAACTGCAATATCATGAATACTTTTTTCATTATTATTCCACTTGATTACGGGCAAAGAATCCCCAATATATGAACTTGCTGAAGATTTTTAGCCAATGCCAATTTCATAATGATTGAATCCCATAAATTCATCTATATTGTTTGTGCTGTCACCCAGATTGGCTTTGAAGTTTGAGCTTGATAAAATGGTCATCCAACAAATAGAGTACATTCCCTATGCCACTTTTCTCAGGATATTGTTGATGTAATTGTAACTTCGGAATGTATTCATTTGTATTTCTTATCTATTGTAACCCGATGTTCATTCCGGGATGTATTGTAATGTATTTGAGTCATGTCATGTCCCGATGTTCCGATCGGAAAGTTTCTATAATGAGAAAGTCATGTCAAGTCATTGTGGGTAACCCTCTTATTGGTCAAGGGTTAAAGTCCCCATAGTTGTGGGGCCCTTGGGTTATTAGACTATCCTAGTGAAGTCGGCCCTAGGTGAGTCATTGTAAGTCAGGGCAATAGTCCCCACCATTGTGTTACCCTCCTATTGGTTAGAGGAGTCAAATTCCCCACAAGTGGTGGGGCACTAGGGTTATTAGACACTCCTAGAGATGTCAGCTCTAGTAAGTAATTGTTAAGTAAGGCCGACATGTTGGAGTGCACTTCAAGTGAACGGAAGAATATAAATAGAGAGTGAGAGCCTCTCTATTTATCACTTGCAATACACATCACTCACTCACTCAAGTGTGGCGCATTAGTGAGGAAGGAAATACACTGGGACTAGACAAGAAGAAGACTACTACTGTCGGAAGTGCATCTTACTGTTTTGGTGCTAATTCTATCTCTGAGGAAGTTGCGGGGTTTTCTCCTTTATGGTTTCCCCGAGAAAAACTCTTTGTGTCTCTTGTCTCTTGTGATGTGCTTATGTTTTATTGCTGTGCTTGTTATTCTCTCAGTGAAAAGATCCTAAGATCATAATGCTAGCTTATATGATGAAAAACTAACATGGTATCAGAGCTAACCTGAGAAGAAGACATTGTACAGCTGCAGAATCTAGGGCTTCTTACTTTTTGGGTCTCGCTCCACAATCCATCAGCAAAAACATGCTAGGTTGACTCTCCATTGAAGGGTGCATCTTTCTGTCGAAGCGGAATTCGATTCTAAGCATTTTCAGTTTTCGATGCAGAAATTAGGGATTTCTACAGAAGAGGAATTTTTGAGTGAGACCAGCATAGGATTGTTCTCCTCATCAAAACCAAAGTTTAGAGACCTATATCAAGAAATTTGGTTGGGTGAAACTCTGGGAAAGTCAAACCCTAGTTTGACCCCGAGCTAGAAAAACCCTAAATACTAAAACTGATAATTTTTGGTAAAGTCGCTATATTCCGAGGTTGGTGAGGTCTAAGAAACTGAAAATTGTAGGGGCCAAAGCTAAAATCCCGATGAACACTGTATCCAAACATCAGCCTCAGATTTTCTATATTCTGGGAGATATGATCCCTCCAAGTTAGGGTTCCACCCTCTTCCAGAATTCATCCCTAAACAGGACACCTGGGGAGAATTGCAATATCTTGTGCTACAGAGGTCCAAATGAAATTCCTGAAGATGTTCCAGAAAGGGAACGGATTTTAATTTCTATGGTACAAATATCAGACTCATAAGATGAACCAGTGACACGTGGAATTCCGTACAACTTCGCTGTTCTGAACAGTCCTGTAACAAGTCACCTTGGGAAAAGGATCATAAATCCAAAATGGTGAAACCAATTCTGATGAAACCTATGGTGTTGGATCAGGGATATGCGAGGTTACCTTAGTAAGAAATATTAGACATAGAGGATCAGTAATTGCAGAGATATCATAGAAACAGCAACAGGAATTTCTGCAGAAGAAATTGGAAATCTAGGGCTTCCTGTTCCAGGAGCTTCCCTCCACTGTTTTCAGAAAAGGAGTACATTGGACAGCTCCATTTGAAGAGATCTATCTGTTTATCCAATCATATCTAAAATATTCCAAGTTTTGAAAATTAGGGTTTCTGTGACAAACCCTAGATCAACCAGCTCCGAAACCAAGACGGACACCTCAAATCGGTAAGATCTAATCCTTTGCTATTTTCATTTGAGGTTCTCATTTCAAAGTGATCCATCACATCAGCTTTATGATAAGCTTGGTGAAGCTGACAACTTCCAAGCATAGAAGTATTTGATCTCTTTGAAGAAAATGGATTGGACACCTACATGAGTAGAGAGGTTCCAGTTTCAGAGGGAGATGAGGCTCAAAGCCTTACTCAAGAAGAACTTGGTCAAGGCCAAGAAGATCATGGTTGATTCAGTCACGGATCAACTTGTACTACAAGTGTCTCCCTAAAGACACCAAAGATGTTTTGATTCCTTCACCAAGCTATTTGAAGGGAAGAACAGAAACCAGAATATGACCCTAAGAAACCAGTTGAAGAATGTGAAGATCCAGAATGCAGAAACCATGCAATCATAAGAGTCTCTCAAATCAAAGAACAACTTGAAGCGGTAAAAGAAGAAGTGAAGAATGCATAAGTGGTGATGGCCATTTTGAATGGACTCCCAGGATCGTGGGATTCATTCATTCGAGGAATGTGTGCCAGAAGGAAGTGATTAATTTTAGTAGACTCTGGGAAGAGAACTCACAAGAAGAAGAAGCTCAAGAAGAGAAGGTGGGAGCAACTGAAGATCAAGCTCTTACCATCCAAAGAAGATCCCTCAAGTAATGAGGAATATGAAGAACTCAACTCTTGAAGAACTTCTTATCCACCTTAGCTTTTGGATAAGAAATGATGCTATTATGAATGAAGAAGACGATGAAGCTGAAGACTCAAGAAGGAGTCTACCCACGAAACAAATAAAGATAAGTATTCAATTGTCATTTCATGATACTGTTTTGTTATGCATTTGTTTATATTCAGTTAATGTATCATGCATGATAGGATGTTTGCATTGATGACAGTATACTACTAATATACATGTGATGGGTAAGTAGCTCATGGTGCTATACAAATTCTCCATTGCTACTTATCTAGAATGAAACCTCTTTGCTGACATATTGGATTAGTGCACAATATCAATGTTGTCCTGGTAGAGATGGAAGGCATCTAGAAAGTTTCAGTGAGATATGGATGAATGTTGTATTGACTAAAGTAGTTGCATGATCATATATTTATGCATAAATATTTTCCAGTATGAATATTCCTTATGAAATTTTCTAACCATACAAATGCATTTGACTTGTAGGAAAGATCGCATACATAATCGCCTGAAAGCAAAGAAGGATGAAACTTGTTCCGAAGAACAAGTGACGACAGTTCAAGATGAAGAATAATATGATGAATGCAGTGACATCATTGATGCAGAATATTCCAACTATGAAGAAGTAACCAAGAATACCAGCTGAAGAAGAATGATGTCTAGGATGCAGTATCGAGACCTGAAGAGAAGTTCGTAATTCCATCATGTAGTAGATGGAAACATCGTGGGATACAAAGCAAGATTCTTAGCACGAGGCTTCTCACGAAAAGAAGGCATAGACTACGAAGAAACACTTACAGCTACTATAAGTGAAGTCACATGACATGATCATGTGTGCAAATGAAAGAAGGCCTTGTACGTGCTCCGAAAACACCCATGGGATAACACATACATGATGAGCTTGATGAATATCTTAATCTTTTCTACAAGGTTGATAAAGGATGACAAGCTCACAGATGGATGTGAGAAGAACTTTTGGAAAAGTTCAAAATAGAGGATCTTGGTATCCAATGATCCTAGATGGATACTACTTGTCACTCCATTACAGAATGTTTCAGTGCATAGATTATCGAAGACAGAGGGAGTACGATGCTTCACTTCAGAGGGAGTGACTGCAAAATATCTTGAGGTTCAACATGGTACGGTAGAATTGATAGTTTTCTATCCAGTTTAGGCTTTACCAAGAGTAAAGCAGACTCCAACCTTTACTACAAGGTTGAATATGGCAACCTAGTGATGCTCCTACTGTATGTAGATGATCTATTTGTGACAAGTACAGATGGGTTGATTGCTGATACGAAGAGAAAGTTTGTTGCTGAGTTTGAAATGAAGGACTTGGGAATGATGCATTACTTTCTAGGTATGGAGGTGTGGCAGAGTACAGATGGAATCTTCCTTGGACAAGGGAAGTATGCAGTAGAGATCCTGAAGAGGTTTGGGATGATGGACTGCAAAGCTATGGCCACACCTATGGCATCGAACCTGAAGCTATTGAGTGATGCTTCATCAGAGTTGGTTGATGCTATGATGTATCGTCAGATGATTGGGTCATTGATGTACTTGACGAACAAGAGACCAGACATTTGCTTTGTTGTGAACACCTTGAGCCAGTACTTGACAGATCTGAGTAGTGTTCACTTGACTGCTGCAAAGCATATTCTGAGGTACCTGAAGGGTACAATTAAATTATGGGCTCAAGTACGATGTGAATCAAAAGATTAACCTGGAGGGTTATGTTGATTCAGATTGGGTAGGCAGTGCCATCGACAGGAAGAGTACTTCAGGATGTTGCTTCAGTATGGGATCAGGAGTGATCTCTTGGTTTAGCAGGAAGCAATCCTGTGTGGCACTGAGTATAGCTGAAGCAGAGTATGTCGCAGCTTGTTCAGCTAGTTGTGAGGTAGTATGGCTGCGGAAGCTACTGTTTAATATATTTGATCTCCAGTTGGATGATACTTGTATACATTGTGACAACCAGAGTTGCGTGAAGTTGTCAGAGAATCTAGTGTTCCATGACAAGTCGAAGCATATCGAGATCAAGTATCACTATATCAAGGATATGGTGCAAAGAGGAGCAGTGAAGCTCCAGTATGTTGCGACAGAGGAACAGATAGCTGATGTATTGACGAAGACATTGGCTAGGTTGAAGTTCGAGTACTTCAGGGAGAGACTTGGTGTTCTCCAGATCGAGGTTCTCTCCAAGAGAAAGTGATGAGACCCATAGCCATTCTGACATGGTGAGAGGATTGGTTCCTTCCATGGTCAGATGTAAGGGCTGAGCCATTCTATCATGGTGATAGGGTTGCTCCCTTCCATGTCAGATATGAGTGCTGGCCATTCTGTCGAGCAGGACAGATGTAAGGGCAATTGCCATTCTAGGAATGGAGGCACCTGGTCAGTTACCAGGATCACTCAGTGTAGGATTGAGTAGCCATTCTGATGTGATAGAGGGATGTGTTCCCACTTGATCAGATGTAAGGGATGAACCATTCTGTCATGGCTAAAGGATTAAGTTCCTTCCATGTCATATGTGAGTGTTGTCCATTCCGACGAGCAGGTCGGATGTAAGGGAAAATGCCATTCTCTAGGAGAATGGAGGCAGCTGGTCAGTTACTAGGTAGCTCAGTCGAGGACTGGGGGCCATTCTGATATGACTGTTGGGATGTGTTCTCGTAGGATCAGATGTGAGTGCAATCCCTTCCATCACTGTGATAGGATGTGCTCCTATCTGGATGGATGTAAGTGCAGATCCTTTCTGGAGCGACTGAGGGATGTGTTCTCATGTGCTCAGATGTAGGTGTTGAAATCTCTCATCACTGTCATAGGATGTGTTCTTGTATGGATGGGAGTCTTCCATTAATGTGATAGGATGTGTTCCTGTCTGGATGGACGTGCCCTTCTGACGAGTAGGTCAGATGTAAGTGCCGAAATGTCTCATCACTATGATAGGATGTGTTCTTGTCTGGATGGGAGTCTTCCATCACTGTGATAGGATGTGTTACTGTCTGGATGGATGTGCCTTTCTGACGAGTAGGTCAGATGTAAGTGCTGAGCGAAGACCTACATGATGGGTAGGCCTACAACCAGCATGAAAAAGGGCTAGCTCTGTAGAACTTCCTGTGACAAGAATAATCATGAGATAGCACCAGTGATGATCCAGATCGAGTGATGATCCAGATCTAGTGATGATCCAGATCGAGTGATGATCCAGATCCAGTGATGATGATCCAGCAGTGATGATCCAGATCAAGTGATGATCCAAATCCAGTCCAGTGATGTTGATCCAGATCGAGAGATGATCCAGATCCAGTCCAGTGATGTTGATCCAGATTGAGTGATGATCTAAATTCAGTGATGACAATCTAGATCGAGTGATGATCCAGATCCAGATGAGGATGACTTACAAATGAAGATGAATTAAATATGAAGATTACTTTGAAGATGACGAAGACTTGACAATGACCCAGATGATATAGAGAAGAATACTTGTGCTGATAAATTGTGTCGAGTGAATACCTTCCTAGTTAAGAGGGAGTGTTGATGTAATTGTAACTTCGGAATGTATTCACTTGTATTTCTTATCTATTGTAACTTGATGTTCATTCCGGGATGTATTGTAATGTATTTGATTCATGTCATGTCCCGATGTTTCGATCGGGAAGTTTCTATAATGAGAAAGTCATGTGAAGTCATTGTGGGTAACCCTCTTATTGGTCAAGGGTTAAAGTCCCCATAGTTGTGGGGCCCTTGGGTTATTAGACTATCCTAGTGAAGTCGTCCCTAGGTGAGTCATTGTAAGTCAGGGAAATAGTCCCCACCATTGTGTTACCCTCCTATTGGTTAGAGGAGGTAAAGTACCCACAAGTGGTGGGGCACTAGTGTTATTAGACACTCCTAGAGATGTCGTCTCTAGTAAGTAATTGTTAAGTAAGTCCGACATGTTGGAGTGCACTTCAAGTGAACGGAAGAATATAAATAGAGAGTGAGAGCCTCTCTATTTATCACTTGCAATACACATCACTCACTCACTCAATTGTGGCACATTAGTGAGGAAGGAAATACACTGGGACTAGACAAGAAGAAGACTACTGCTTTTGGAAGTGCATCTTACTGTTTTGGGATTTTACTATTTTGGTGCTGATTCTATCTCTGAGGAATTTGCGGGGTTTTCTCCTTTATGGTTTCCCCAAGAAAAACTCTTTGTGTCTCTTGTCTCTTGTGATGTGCTTATGTTTTATTGCTGTGCTTGTTATTCTCTCAGTGAAAAGATCCTAAGATCATAATGCTATCTTATATGATGAAAAACTAACAGATATTGGAAGTTTCCTTGAGCAAATACGCATGGGAGGGTATTATCAATCAACAGATTTCCATCTTGCCTTGGAGTCCTCACTTTGGTATGTGTCCTGTAGAGTTTAAAGATAGCACATCTTTGTGAATAAACTTGAAATAATAAGGCATTTCTTTCCAGCCAAATACCCCAAAGGGTTAGGAGGGGTATGGAACTAAAATCCTTCAGTTCTCACCTTTGAAACCATTGTCTCAAACAAGCTT
Source organism: Pseudotsuga menziesii (assembly GCA_001517045.1). Taxonomy (NCBI): domain Eukaryota; kingdom Viridiplantae; phylum Streptophyta; class Pinopsida; order Pinales; family Pinaceae; genus Pseudotsuga; species Pseudotsuga menziesii. The sequence continues at coordinate 77,787 of LPNX010222204.1, read as the reverse complement.
CAATAGTATTACTTTTCCAAATGAAATTGATACCAATCCATTTACATAGATCTCTCCTGAGCTGCTGACAGTTTATGCACTGAGTAAATAAGTGAGAAACATGTTCCTCATCCTTCCTGCAAAGTATGCAGATGTTTATTCCTTTTCTGAAGCATATCCCTGGTGGCGACCCTATTCATCAATGTAAGCCAGAATAATAATTTAGTCTTCATTGGTACCTTCACATTCTGGATATTGTTCCACTGCCACACCACCTCCTATGCTTATCATCTCCATCATCAAACTGTATAGAAGTTGGTCTATGTACATAATACAAGCATGCTGTTTTATTCTTTATGCATACCACTTCATCTGGTACATCCTTAATATGAATGTGTCCTCTCTTTAATTCTGCAAGAAAAATATCCCAAGTGTCAGCATGTTCACCTTCCAGATCCAAAATCAAAGAACCCTTCCATCCTTGTTTCTAGATATCTCTATTTATCTGGTAAGCAATTTGGTCTAGCGTTAAGTATCCTCTAGTTTGTAGTCTCTGAATAAGTTCAAGGGGAAGAAAAATAATATTATTGCATCCCATAATCACATTGGCTCAAATTCCAACTTTGGAGACATGATCAACTTTCTAGCCCAAAAATCTTTTAATGATTAGGAACAACGGCATGAGTTCTTTCCTCTGGTTGGATACCTTTGTGATGCTCTTACGTGGACTTCTAATCCAATTTAATAATGATTCTGGAGTGATGTAATCTAAATAATAATTTGTTTCCAAATTCTATCCTTGGTGATCAGGCTCCCAAGGATTTAGGCTGTTAAATCCTAACCAAAAGAGTGTATATTTTTAATCCCCACTCCCTTCCACTTTAGGCTTAGCTAATTTCCATTTTTCTAGAGGAAGACCCATTCTATCATTTATTCCTCTCCACATAAATTCAAACCAACAATCCAACACTTTTGAATCCTCTCCGACACTCCCTTGAGTGTCTGTGCCAGAGAATTCCAGTATACAGGTATAGACTTTAGGACAGATTTCTCAAGTACAAGTCTTCCCACTCCGGAGAGTCACTTGTTGCACCAAAACTTTATCCTGCTTTCAATATTCCCAAGAAGCCATCCCCAATTTCATTTTCGATACCTGTTTGGTTTTAATATAAAACTCAGATATTTCATCCCCTCCTCCATCTCCAAATAATCGAAAGGAAACATAGATTTCAAGTGTTGCTCTATTTATTCATTAATACCATTAAAACTAACAATAGATATCAGAACATTCAAATCCATTACTATAGATTTGCAATAAATCATAGTGATTTCTTGGCACTTTCTGTCTTCAAACTCAGCACAATTGGAAAACAAAATGACATTGTCAACAAATAGTATATGTTTAAGTGGCTCATTACCTCCAACATGAATGCGTTGTATGATTCTAGAATTTCTAACAGCTATTATAGACCTGCTCAAACCCTCTGCTACCAAAAGAGATATTTAAATACGGGGATAAAGGGTACCCTTCTCTCAGACCTCATGAGGGCTTGAATAAAGTGGATTCAACACCGTTAATAATAATTTAAAATGATACTGATGTCACGTAGCTCATTGTCCAGTTAATCATCGCCACATTCAATCCAATGTGAATCAAGACTAGTCTTAGATAAATTCAACATTTGTCAAAGTTTGTTGATAGATATAATTTGACAACCATTGCAGACATTTTTTAGCTCTGATAGAGTGCTATCCCTTTTGTGTAGTTCCAATAGCTTCTCATGTATTTATCTCCCCTTCAGAAATTAGAATGTTTCAGGAGAAATTACCTTGGAGAAAATCCTGTTAGGCCTTATTTCCAGCACTTCGGAGATTATCCTTGGATACTTCCTTGATCATATTCTGGTTATCTTCTTATGTTTCCATTTGTGGGAAAAATGTGGCCACTTTTAGAATTTCAGCAACATTTTCTCCCTCGGGTTCCTCATAGGTTTCTTCAAAGTGTCTAACACCCAAAGCTGTGAGAACATTGAAGCTTCTCACTAGACTCCTCATTCTCATTTTTCATATCCTTGATGGTTTTAACATTTTTCCTGAAATTAGAAAACTGATGGAAATATTTAAAATTCTCCTCCCCTAGCTCCAACGACATTGCTGGGTTCTTCATTCTCCTATATGATTTGCATTAAACCCAAATTTTATTTTTCATTGATTCCAAATCTTTGATCTTCAACAATACCTTTGCAGAGCAAACACCTTGAACATTGTCCCAAAATATAGTCTCCAGTTCATCCTCATTGTCCTTCAGAGACCTATTCTATTTCTGTGTCTCTCCAGTGAAATCAATTGTTTTTCTTTTCACTATCTTTAGGGATTCTGCAAACTGACAACAAGCATGAATACAACCAGAATTGATGTCAAATTTTTTCCAGCTCCTCTTGACCAAAAGTTGGAATTCCTCTTCATCTAACCATTCCAGGTTAAACTCAAATGGATTGCAGGTTTGTCATTTATGTGTTTAATCAAATAGGGTTATGATCAGAAAGACTTCCTGCCTCAACCCAAGTCTGAAATCCATCTACCTACTGTAGAAGATCATTAGATACTAAGAATCGGTATAAACCTTTGGATAAAGAGCCTCTCCCACCACTGTTGTCTCTCCAAACAGTTTTGATGGTGGTGGGATTGATATCAACACGTACTATAGCTTCCATCTAATGTTCAAAATAATCTTCCAACCTGTCAACTATTGTTGAATCTCCTTAGATCTTGCTTCTACTGACAGTGAAGTGTAGATTCCCTCTTAAATTCAACCTTCCATCCTTTATTTCCTGCAAAGAAAAATATTTGTCCCATAAAAGTTTCTTCTCATTGTAAGGGTCAGACATATTCATCATGGTAATGGACATACCCAAAATTTTACTGTAGAATTTTGTGCATAGACCAGAAAGAAAAACAAATGAATTTGTCAATAGAAGACTTGAATACCAACCCATGATTAATCACCTAGTAAGTCTCATAGAATCAATTGTGAAAAACTCCCATCCCTTTAGACAATTCATAAGACTATTGATGAAAACATTCCCATGCCCCATAGTGTCCTATACAAGATGTTTGGTGTATCAACCTCTACCATCCTGGGTAGAGCTAGTCTCTTGATCTGGCTTCCCAGTCCCCTAGCATTCCAAGACAGATATATCATTTAATACCATCTATATGGTCTTTTTTAACTCTAAGAACCCCTGTACTTGTCCTTGGTTTACCTTGTTGTATCTCAATGATATCCCTCTCTTCGGCATGTTGCAAAAAATATTTTTTCCCTACTGATCTAGGACTAGTATCCTTGTGTGTCAGTCCACCCCCAATCCCCTTGAACAAGACCCAATACCTGTAGAATTTGTATTTTTAGGTCAGGTCATATCGACCTTTACCCCGAGCTCTAGCAATTTCCCCTACTTTATCTAGGAGTGTGATTCCTTCCCAATGGAATTAGATCCCATATAGGAATCATAACATGAATTGGGACAAATTACCTCACTTCCCCCTTTCTTTCACCTATTGGTTCAACTAAGATTTACCTCTGCAACCTTATCCATTCTTTCCTTTATGTAACACCCTAGAAACCCCATCTCCCTTAGGAAGGGTGGGACACATATTCCTTCACATTGGTTTTGACTACTAAAATATCAGATTCACAAATAATAGTTAATTTACTAGGATCATCGCAGCTAAGGAAGGCATTGTTTGTGTAGAGGATACCAATGTCTTATCAAGCTCGTCTAGGATTTGTGTGCTTTTAGAGTTTTGGACTTGTTTAGTGTTCCTTCCTAGAGCTTGTAGACTGTCACCCTTGACCCCAGTCACCTTAGGTTTCTTATTCTTTCCCCCTTCTCCTCAATTACCAATAGTTACTCATTTTTTAACAACTCCATCAACTTGATTCCTCTGACCCTCAGTTAAACCAAATTTTGGGTTTTTCATGTTCTCGGTATTCTGTGAATTTATGGAAGTCTTTTTAACATAATCTGTCTCTTCTTTCTTCTTCCAAATTTGACAAATAAATTCCTTTGAATAGTATGCTTCTATGTGACCATATAGATGACACCAATTGCATCGAAATGACCCATTAACATAATACAACAATTGTATAAATACCATATCTCCAAACTCAATCTCCAGACACTCCACAACAACATCCTTGGTGTCGATTTCAGTTAGTAATTTTGCAACTAGTCTAAATAAATTAGATTTGTCACCTGGGTCAACCATTAGATTTCTCTTCCTCTTTCCAAAACTTGTCACATATTCAATGTATTTAGATTGGTCGATAGATTTGAAATATAAACCTAGCTCCAAAACCCCCCATTTGGTGTGAAATAAAATGGTTTTCCAAAGATCCATTTCAATTGAAATCTTAGGGAAATTCCAATACCCACCTTTTCAAAAACAATAATAATATTCATTGATGTAGCTATTGTAGCTCACACATTTTTTATTGTTTCATGTCTCTTTTATTCAAGCCACCCTTTGAATTGGGGATATAGGGAATACACCATCTGCAATTTTTCTATGGATGTTTGTATCTAGATTGCTCTGTTGCAGATCATTTGTAAATTATTGCATGTTTATTTTTGTAATTGACCAGTCGAACTGCTTCAAAGGTATGGTTGCTTCTCCGATCATGTTCACCACTCCAATCAATGAATAGTTGTTATGGCATTTTATAGGTTTCAATGCTACCATAGTTATTGCTTCCACTTTGCATTTTCAATTATCACCATCTCCAGCCTATGCTCTCATAACCATATGCAATTTGAGCTTTTAGCCTAGGAAAATCATGAGCACCCTCCTGCAATGCCACTATTTGCAAAGGTCACTGGTTTTTGCACATCGACATTCCTCACATGCTCCAAAGGAAAACTGAAGAAAACATTAGAAGTAGTGATTAAACTTTGCAAGAAGGTTTACTTGTTGCAGATGTCATTGTAGAGCATGGGTCGAACGATATCTTCATCCCACAGATACAAAGTTGACATGTTTTTTTGGCCATGCATTGGTTGCAATTGGTAAGTCTACGTGTAGGATGCGCATTCGAATGGCTGGTTCTCGAGGGGGTGTCAGGCCCTCCTCTGTGACTGTCGTCGGTCTCCATCCCATAGAGTATTGATCGGATTTTGGTACCAATCAGAGTTGATGTTTTGGATGAGAAGTAGCAATGACGACCAAATTTCAGGCCAAATTGTCAACTTCGTAAACTACTCCATTTATAAAACTAAACAACTTATATGATAATTATTAAAAAAAATAATATATAGCCTGTCACATGCCCCAATTTTGCAAAAACAATATTATTTTATTTGATTTTATTCAAAGACAATATGTTAAATTTTATGCTAAGTTGAAAGTGATGACTCATTAGAGTCAAGAATATTGAATGTAATTTTGAATATTTTAATTATAAATAAATAAAAGTGGAGACAACAACTTAGGAGAGCTGTTAAAAGAGTGTTTACTGGTCAAGTTGGTGGAGGAGACTGGGTGGAGAGAAAACAAACAAGTGGCGGCATCCTCAAACACTTCCAACTGTTGCATGTGGCAACCTCCCTACATTTGGGGTCATGATCCCCCAAGAAAGTGGGATCAGAGCAGGTGGCTCAATTAATGACAACTGACCCAAAAGACCTAGGCAATATTTATAAAAATGCCCATTTAAGAGAGCTAAGGCTGCTCATTCTAGAGAAGTGATCATTCATGTGAATGTACTTCACAGAAATTCAATGGCAAGGGAATTTGTGGAAGGAGTTTGAGGGGTTAACTACTAAGTGATCTAGTGTAGCTTTTCAGCTGAAGGATCTTACTGCTGAGTGCAGAGTGATTACTGAGTCATTGGACTAATTTGTTTTTTGCTTGCTCCACTAGTTCTCAGCCAAGGAGACTAGGAACAAGCTCGAGGGTCTTGAGGAGACGTTGTTTGAGCGCTCTCCAGGAGTTGGTAGGGAGGAACGACCTCCTAACGTTGTTGTTGTCCAACTTAATCAGGTTCTACAATCTTTTTGTTTTACTGTGTTAAATGGTTAAAAGTGAATCTTATTGTTATCTAAATGTTAAATATTTAGTTGAAAAAATATTAGAGTTAGTAATCTTATAGATATTTGAAGGAATGAATTTAAATAGATGTAAAAATAATTATAACCTGTGTTTTTCCACATTTGGAAGGACCAGACCGTACTCTAGCATAAGCAGAGTATTTGAAATAGATGAAGGATATGATAGCAGTTTGAAATGAATATATGTATTATGCATTCATAATATCAGAGTAATTTATTTCTGTATGTAGAGTATTATTAGAAGAGAACAATAACCTATTTATTTATGTTTATTGTTTAACCAGCTTATGTATGTAAATACACTGGAAAATAAATAGAAATAGCTTGGCACAGGTAGAAGAATATTCATATTAATAAAGTACCCTAATAGAAAATAGGTTATGCTTACACAAAGTACATTATTTTTCTTATTGAACCTAAAACCTGCAGGAGGGTAATACTGTGTTATGCTTTAGATATATTTTCTCTGTATTTTATTTATTAACCTGTTGCTTATGCAGTAAAAGAAATACAGCTAAACTAGTTGTTTACTTTCAGCTCAAACAAAAGTATAAATTAATAAGTATATAGTTTATCTAGTAATCATAATAATCTAAGACTGACAGATACTATTAACTAAGGAAAGTAATATGAAAAATAATCATAGTATTTAGAAGAAACTTATTTAAAATATCTAAGTTCAACTATCAAATTCTTTTTATCTTTTCAGTAGATAAACAACAGGAATACGATAATAATCCAACATATATATATAATTGTATATTTACGAACATGATTGTATTAAAATTTCAAACAGGATATACCTATAAAAGAAAACTACCGGGTTGAAACCCTAAATATATATTACATATACAAATCACAAAACATTGAAGTTCTAATCCAATTATTTGGATTATTTATTTAATAAACAAATAGACTATTATAAATTATTTACAGTCCCTTAAGGAGAAACAAAAAGACATTGGTAATATAATAAACTGGAAATTTTCCACAACACATTTTCTAACCCTATTTAAAAACCAAATTAATAAAGGAACAGAACTTGTAAAACTAAATGGAATAATTTGTTTAAAAAACGAGGGTTTCCTATAGGAAAACCTTAGCTAGTATTTCCGAGCAAAATGAGCAAAATTTATAAATGAACCAAGACTGACTGACAATCTTTAAAAATTTACAGTAAATTAAATTACGAAGAATGTTAAACAGTAAATAGTTTCATTCACATTCAAAAAGGGTTAAAACCCTAAAATTACACAGAGTGTCAAATAGAATACGGTAAACCGAGTTCGAGCTCGAAGACAAAATTGTCTAAACAAAATTATTGATTTACATTAACAAGCCATAAGGATAAAACTTTTAAATCAAATACAACATCTAGCTTACAACCAGGACTACCCATTGACGGAGCGAGGGTTTGTACATATATTAAAACCAACATTAACCTATAAAAGAAATTTCACAGCAAAGGGTGAAGCTGGACAAGTTTCCAAGCTTCGAAGTTCCCCAATCGAATACCCTGTTACAAGTAAGGGAAGAACCCATTCTTTGAAAACTAGGGCTTACGGGTTTCGGAGCAAGAACCACGAAGACAGTTAGTAGCATCACCATCACTGTTCACAGAGAGTAGTCATAGGTTCCTGCAAGTGCATAACTGGAGCATTAGTTTTGTATTTTATTTTCTAAATAAAAACCTATTGTAAATATGAAATTTAAGATGGATAATGCTTTTCGAATTTACAAGAACTAAGTAATTACCTGTCAAATAAATTAAATAGTTTAGTAATGGGGATGTCACCAACAAACAAGGTGTGAAACGAAGCTTCAAACCCTATGAATAAGGAAAAGAGCACACTAACAGCAGCAAAGCCTCTGCTTCGCATAAAAGTGACAGGCCACGATAGAAAGCAAAAGGAGAGTTACAGGCGGACCGTAAGACAACGCAAGGAGGACAACAAACCCTGACAGAGTAAAATAAGCCACGGTGGAAAGTTGGAGATAGGACCGAGCTCAAAGGAAACCCAACAGAACAAACCCAAGCATTGGGACAACTGAAACCTAAATATCACTCACGACCGCCATGAGATCTTGCAGAGTAGCTCGAAGTGCCAACGCATTTTGCAGAGGAAGAATAAGCCAAGGTTAGGGTTTCTTTGTTATTTTATATGACCAATACTTGGCCAGGAGAAAACTACGTTGCCTCCTTAATATAAATCATGCAGTGGATCAACTTTCCATAGTTCACCTGCGAACACATAATTTCAATCATTTTCACAATGATTTTCTAATAAACAATGCATGCAATATAGTATATACCCATTCCAACGTCAACATAATATATTGATATATGATAATATTGATTAACGATTATTTGGTGTTGGATTAACAATGATTTTCGGGACGTTGACCTCATGAAGGTTTGGTAATGTTATAAGCAATATACAATCCCGAAACTTGGTTTAAAAACTCTTCGAAACTATTATATTTGTTTATGCTTGTAAAGCATCCTTGGATATGCGTGGGGATATAAAACAACCTTGTATAGGATTTATCTTATCTTATGTCCATTATATTGTATTATTGAAAACACTATTTTGGATATTTGGTAAACTATGTTTCATTAACATTTGACCCTTGTAAATATAATAACCATTTATTATATGGAAGATTCCAAGTTAAATGGTTTAAAACCATCGAACAAGTTTAGTTTCTATAATCAAATACTTTGTGGTCTATGCATAGTTATACTCTTTTAAAATAAAAATTCAAGATGTGACAAGTTATAAACTTACATAACATAGTAAAGAGTAGAATCATGAACTCTTTACAAGATTAACTTTGTATTAGACTTGTATGTCTATCAAACAAAATAGTATATGTATATTCATAAGCCTTATAAAAACCAACGAATCAAATAATAGTAAACTATGAGGTTGGCTATTATAGTAAAGGAACACTTTATGAATTCTTTTACATAGTTCAGATTGATGAGACTTTAATAGAATTTGGTTGTTTCTCAACTTGACATTTTGCCAATAATTTACCATGTCTATATTTGGTAGATTGGGTTTATGATTATACAAAGTAACTGGTGTTAGCATAGGATAGAAGGTTGACCTTTATAGAAAACATCAACTTAGAAACTATTTGTAGACAGTAACTTAATACAAGAAAAGTATTATAGAAATAATAGAAATTACAATAGAATGATCCTACTCGAGTCTATAATCAATAGAACCACATGGTTTAACGTAAATTTAAGAAGTGTAGGTAAACAGTGTTTACATGTGAAAATACACTATAGTTTTATGCTAATAAAACTTGTAACATCAAGAAGTTTATAGGCTATAAGTTTCTCTACAGAAGATAAATAATGAGCAGTTTGATACTCAAGTAAGTAGTATGATAATGTATAATAACCAAAAGTACAATTAGTATAACGTTGCAAGATATGCATATTAAAGTAGAAGTTACTTTGTAACTAGGATTACAAGTTTAGAGCCAAAATATATATCTTTACTATCGATATGTACGTTAAAGAAAGAAACTCTTTATTTGAACTTCGTTTATAAGAAAAACTGAAGAAAGCAAACGGTTTTACCTCGCGGAAGTTGTTTGGAATTTAGAAGCTTATTTACTAAGCTTTTTAATTGTAAATAAAAACACTTTTGGATACTTTATGAAATTAAAACGTTACTTGTTCAATCATACCTGTAAACCTATAAGAACCAGTAATCTTTTTGCGTTAGCATAAATGCTAAGTAAGCCCAGGATTCAAAGTTAGATTCCACCTACTTGTCATGAAGAAAACTCATCAGTAAAATGAAATAAAACAATACGCAATTAAACCTTATTCATGTTACAAAAAGAAAACTGCTGAGTTACATAATTGAGATTATGCAATACTAATCATTTGACTGTTTCTTTTATTGCTAACCTTTAGCTGTTAGTAAACTGTAGTTTCAGCATTTTATGTTATCTCAAAATTTTAAATTTTTGTGAAAATTTGGGGTTTTGACATAGCCAAT
>LPNX010222204.1:21849-59069 GCA_001517045.1 Pseudotsuga menziesii | reverse complement strand
TGGCCAATGGCCTATTTTCGTGAACCATCATCCGCCAATTACTTCAACATACCAGAGAGAGTGGGTAGGGCCCCGATGATACCAATCAATGAGGGCCAGCATGGCACCATCGATAGAAACATCATCTTCTCTCCCTAGAATTAGGGTGAACATAAAAAATGTGTCCTGGATCCAAGTAGGGAATTCTTTGGTACGGTAGGGGGGCATATTTATACTATTATTTGGATTTTAAAATAGCTTGCTCAAGACATCCTTCCTTTGTTATTCATACCATGACTGATATGTGGTGTGGCACTCCAATCACCATGTGAAATCCTCCATATATCACCATGCGAAATCCACTCACACCAAGATCTTTCCAGTCAAATTCGATTAAAAACACTCTGATCGTCATTAGAACACAGTGATTTTCCATTATTCTTGCTAAAACTCTAGAGGTTTGTGGATTGGGCACAGTTTGTCCCATCTGGGCATGATCAAAATTCAGGTTATATGAAGTGTTGAGAGGGGGTTCCTAAAATATGTAGGACAGATATGGATCTTTCAGGAGTTCATTGATGTTTAGGATCCCTAAGGTGAACAATGGAGGTTTTGGGCGTGGGATAAATTCGAGTTTTCGGGCGAGTTCTATTTATAAAATGACTCGGGAAAGAGGTTTCCTTGCTTTTAGGTGGAAGAAAGGAGAGCTTATTGGCTCTGGGGCTTACGGGAGGGTTTATATGGCCATGAATTTGGACTCTGGGAGCTTTTGGCTGTCAAGCAGGTGAGTTTTTGATAATTTTGTAAAGCGAATCTAATGGCTGGACATTGCTTTGAGCTGGGATTTTGGTTTTTTGTTGGAAAAACCCAGTTTTGAATTCAGTTGTTGATGGGTTTTGCCAAAAACCTGGATTTTAATAGGGTTTTTAAAGGTTTAAGGTTTTGGAAGATTCCAGCTCTCGTTTGGGTTATTTATTTTTTGTGGTAAAACCCTATCATGCAGGTTTTGATTGCTACTAACAATGGACCAAAGGAGAAGGCTCAGGTAAGTAGGAAAAATTATCCTTTTTTTTGGTACCATGTATAAATTTAGAAAATGGTGGTTGAAAGGATATCACTACATGGTTATGAAACTATTGAATCCTTATTGGAAGCAAGTTGGGGCCTATTGAATTTGTATGTAGAATTGACACTCCTCAAATTGGACTTGGTGTTTGAGCAAGTGTCCAAATCTACAAATCATGTTATTGGTTGCTGATTGTGAAATTAAGCTCCTAACAAATAGGAAAAAGTTTCTTTACGAACTGCTTACAGACTGTTTCTTTGAATTGTTATATTCGTTGGATTTCCTATAAATAATGAATTTTACACTGGCATCTAGCGTTGAGCATGAAAGTGTTGTTTTGGACTAGCATTCACCGAAGGGCAAAGTGTTGAGGCATTGCACGACTTTGTCTTTGCAACTTGAACAAAGTATCACTAATATTAGAACAGTGTTCTCCCAAAAGAGATGGACCATATCCAATTTGGTAATGGATTTCAATATGTACCATTCTAACTGTTCTGTGTTTGTAAGGTTAGGTAACACTATTAGTTTGTGTGCCTGGTGGATTAGATCTGTCTTTTTTTTAGAGATCCAGACTATTAGTTTGTGTTCCTGGTGGATTGGATTAGATTGAGGACTTGGTCCCATTAGCGGGCTTGGATGCAAACCTGTTGGGATTCAGCATCCCAAGCAAGTAAAAGACCTTGGGGAAGGGGGGTGAATCCTATTTTAAAAGGTATGTATCATTAATTTTTAGGACACTTTTCTTAGCGGCTTGAATAGGCTATAGTGCACTCAGTACCCACAATGGAATTGAACTGGACTTGGGGATTCTTGGAAATACATGTGGCATACCGAGCTAACCTGGACGACTGATAAAAAACACTTCTTTATTTGAGAGGATGAACGAGGAATGTTGTAGTCCTTTCTCATGTTCCTATGGGTTGGTTTCTCCTCAAATGGATGTCCTGAAATGGATTAAACCGACACTGACCAATAAGCACATCCCAATTTTATTTGTAGACAAGGCTTTCTCATCCCAGGGATATGGTGTATTTCCATCATATTCAAATCGATCCCAAACTCTTGCCTTTTTGCCAATCCCTGGCAACAAGTAGGGGATAATTTTTTCCCCATTCATTGGCGGTGGCTGGCAAGTATTTATTCGGTAGCTTAATAAGATAAGCTTTAATCACTCATGCATGTTAAAAGGTCTTCTATTTTTCTGTCTGGTCCAGGTCTTACTTTAATGGCAGGGGTCTTATAAGTCAGGTGGTCCTTTTAGGTATTACCAACCAATATCCCCACCCAATTGTTATCTAAGTTCTATCTTACAGTAGTATAACCTGTCTGGTGAGGAAAATCAATTATGTATATACAATCAAGAACCACCTGAAGTAAACACCAATAAAGAAGGGGATTTTGAGGTGGGGAAGTCACATTATATAGATCTATCTAGAGTCTCATAATGTAAATATAAACGCCCAACCACAGTTAAGTGCAATGATGACTTGTAAGCCACTAGGAATCCTCCACTTAATCTCCAAGAGTGGCTCATCATGCCAAATAATCATTGAGAATTTCTTGTAATGCCTTAATTATTAACCATATTATTCTTAGGCATTTTCAAATTAAAACTTGGGGAAGCATTTTAATTAAATGCCATTAATCCATAAATGTATTTATCGATGTAAATTGAGAGGGGAAACTACCTGTGATGAGCCCAAATATCCTATGAAGACCATAGGTTCCTATGTCTTTTCTCATATCACGCCATAAATGCTACTGTAGTTTTGTCAAACTAATGCAAATCTATCTTAGTCTTAATTAAAACTTAGGGAAAGTTTTAATTAAAATCCAATCACCCAAGAATTGACATGTGACCAAGGAGAAAAGGGTCAGAATGAATCTTAGAGTCAAGATCACTACTAATTGATGTTGGCACCTTTCTTAGCCTTGTTGTTCTGCTATGTTGACCAATTCAAATTGCTGAAAAAGTTGAAGTTGGTCAAATTGACTAATTTAGAAAAGTTTTATACATATGACTTAGTATACTGATAGAAGAGCCAAATGATTTTCCAAATCCATCAATATATTTGAAAAACAATTTGTGCAAGAAAGCCATGCACGATCATGAAAAATTGACTTTAGAACACTGTGCAAAGAAGTCCACCATTCTACAATAATAACTGTATATGGAACTGGTGACCAATCGGGTGGAATATACATTGATGAATGCCAAATGGGTATGTGTTTAGAATTCATGGATCCCATGTACAACAAAATATGGTTGAACATGCCCCTCGGTGATGGTATTGGCTACACATAGAACTTGACTAACATCTACTTAATATCTCTAATGGAGGCATGATAGTGTCTCTGTATGTCTGAAATTTTTTCATTCTGTACTGCTGCTAAGGAGTGTCCTAGGTGGACCAGTAGTAGTGTACATTTGCAGAATCAATGTACGTAATAGAAATAATGCATTTAACTGTTTAAGTGTGAGTAATCTTATAGCATAGTCATGAATTCACGATGATATACCCCATAAGTATTTTCAAACAAGTTTGTTGGATTAATGATCTAAGAGCATACTAGTACCATGCAAATATATCAAAGTATTTACCAAAGGACTTGATCTTCTTTGGGGTGGAGATGGATAACTTGCAAGAGGTTTAGGAAGTGAATTTAATTTGGTTGAAATTCTGACTCAGGTTAAGGGAATCAAGGATTCCTTTGTGGTTTCACCAATGGTACAGATAACCAAAGCATGTGTTGAAAAAAAGGGGCGTTTTATGGGGTGCCTTTCCCTTGATCCCAACAGTATTAGTTTGCTTTATTTAACTTTTTTCTTGAGCATCAGATTAATGTATTGGGAGATATTGGCCATGGTATTACACCTTTTGTACACCAGTGATGACACAACTTTAGCTCTGCTGCCACTGAGCGCCCATAGGCCCGACATAGTTGCCACAATAATGCATATGATTGCAAATATGCATAACACCTATTTCCAATGAGCATCCATAGCCTCTACAGGTATGACCTATTCTTCCAACTGTAAAGCATTATATAACAATAGCATAGGGAATTTTGGATCTAAAGAGAAAACATTTCTCAATTGTAGCTCTTCCTGAATATTGACAACCGACCTCGTTGAGCATACCCCAACAATTTATGTATTGAGGATTCATTGCAACACAACAACTCTTAGATATAGTTATGAGAGAAGCAAAACATAGATAGTTACAGATTCACAAAGTGGGAGAACAAGAGTCAATCAATCAACTTCAAGCCAATTGGATGCAAACACAAGATGGAGTGGTATGGATAAAATGATAAAAATTAAGGTGGAACCAAAGAAGGGGGAAATAGTTCTTAGAAATACCAAATTAAGAGTAGTCATCTTGGTGCATGATATGTCATCAAACCAACAACCCTTCAACCTTGTCGACTTATGCAAGGTACCACTAGCTATACACATCAAAACAATCAAATACAATATATCATGCTATAACAGTAGACATTTTAGTACAACATTAAGTAATAAATCATCATCATCATTTGACATGGAATAGTAGTAGAACAAGGAAAAAATATAACATCATCTCATGGTCATCAAATCACCCATATCATATAGGAGACCCACAAGCAAAAATATGGGCCATAGTAGTCTGGAATACATCAACAAACTGCTATACAGTATGTGGCATAACAGGTCCATGTGCATTGTTTTTTATCTTGTGATGAAAGTTGACTAATTTGTGCCAATCTTTAGGTTACTGTCTAGATAAAGAAATATGTTACTGTCTAGGTATAGGAAGTGGGGATGGATGTGACACATCTGTGCCAGTTGCTAGATGTGCTCTGTGATAATTTAGGTCTTGCTTCATCATATTGGTCATTCTCTATCTCTTCCTGCTGGAGATCACATGTTCTTGCTCTTATAATATATTTACCTCTTTTTGGTACATTTTAATTGTAAGTTCTATATTATGTAAATCCGGAAGGAATTTCATGGAGCAGAAAATTATGCTGAAATTATTGTCTTAATGTTTCTAAAAATTTGCATATCTCTTGCATAGAATCATAGACTATTTGCTGGACGGTTTCTGATTCCTCCATTTTCAATATGTAATCACCCATGTATTGCATGCTCTTTTTGTGGAAAAAAAGCATAAATTTTATTAATACAACAAAAATTACATTCAGAAAATGCTTGTTAATTACTTCCAAAACAATTTGGCACATACTTGATAAACAAATACTACTCATAATAGCAATCAAGTTCTTGCCAATTTTTTATTTTTGATTCTCCCACTGTGAAAGTTCCAATGCTTCCAATAAGAAATGGCAAGCACGTTAGGAAATTGTGCCAGATGAATGATTTGATTACCTTACTAAAACAGACTTACATATATTCAAAAGAGTAGTTTGAAGCGATTAGTTAAAGAACCATTCTAACATTAAGGACTCAAGTCAACATTACACTTATTGGGTTTCCTGCATGACCGCATGTGCATAACATACAACAAATATGTTTTTCACAAGTTACCTAAGGTTTTGGCAGTTAATGCCAAAAGTTTGTTTCACTTAATCATTTGCATTGCATGTTTCTTATTAAATACTCATCTAAAAGTTTGTTTAATGCTTTCTCTGATGGCATAGTTTTAATTTCTGTGTCTCTGATATTATTTCTGAACAGGTATAATTGAGCTTCTTATTATTTAGAGCATTTTAATTGAAAAATGTGTTTGTTTAGTGTTAAGATTTTCTAGCTTCTCAGTTGATCTTCACTGTGGTCCTTTGCAGGACCAATTTGATAGTATAGATCTTTCAGACAATGAAATTGTTAATTTGGAAAAATTTCCTTATCTGAAGCGACTGACCACATTATCAATAAATAACAATCGTATTTCCCGCATCAACCCAAATGTTGGAGGTGATTTGTTCTTTATGTCATACCACTATAATTTTCATTGCATTTATATTAGTAGCTTGGTGCTTAGCACAACTTTGAATTTGTCTTTACCAAATTTTTTGAATCAATTTACATTAATGTTATGAGCAGAATTTTTGCCAAAACTTCGGACACTGGTTCTTACAAATAACCGCCTAGTGAACTTGGTGGATCTTGATCCACTTGCAGCTCTTGTGAATTTGCAGACACTTAGCCTGCTGGATAATATAGTTACAAAGAATCCAAATTATCGCCTAAATGTTATTAACAAGTTGAAGAAGCTACGGTTGCTTGACTTCATAAAAGTAAAGAAGAAGGTGAGTTAAAACATTGCTTCAGTTTTAAGGCTTGCATGAAAATAATGGACACTATGACTAATCGTTATGAATAAATTTTCTAGGATGCTGTAAGGATTTAGACTATTTAGGTTCGTTGTTTTGCTTGTTTTCATTTGATGACAGGTTTGGGATTTGAATTTTCTAAGCAATGTACGCTAGTATTAGCATATGGATATCTTCTTGGTGCAAGTCAATAATTAAGTATAACTGTATATATGCAAGTCAATAATTAAGTATAACTGTATATAAGACATTTTATTTGCAACATAAAGAACTGTATTGGATCTTGCTACTAGTATAGTGGTGCTGATCCTTTTCAGCTAATCGCTGAAAATGGTGAAGTTCAGATGTAAATGTTTCAGTGTCAATTGCACATAGGAATATTCTATGGCAACAATGTGAATAATAGAATGGGGATTATTATCTGCTATAATGTTGAAATATGTTGCACTATAGAGAATTAGTTTTGTTGGTTATTTCTCCTTTCAATTAGTTATCTATTGTCTTTACTGTGATTAACGAATGTTAGCTTGCTTTCCTGGATCTAAATTAATGGAAGCCTAAGTCAAACAAGGAGATATGTGAGATAGATTGATTGCAGCTACAAATCGATCATTTACAGGATTCAGACTACTGGTGCTAGATGTTTTCAACTTTGGGGCTGGTGGAACATTTGGCATTTGCAGGAATGGGCCATTATGTATCAATGGCCAAGATTTAATTTTTTGGAACCAAAAACTAGTTACTATAGTACGGTTATTTTCTTTAACTTCATTTGTTGACATTAAGGGTTTGTTGAGAACAAGAGAGGTTGGAAGCAGAAAAGAAATTTGCCTCAAAGGAAGCTAAAGAGGAGGCTAAGAAGGATCCTGCAAAAACATTCACTCCTGGTGAAGTTTCGACACCACTAGAGACACCTATTGAAGATCAGGTGCCGAAAGTTGTTGCTCCCACACAAAAACAAATCTTAGCCATAAAGGTGCATTTCATGCCCTTCACTTGAGATTGTACTATGGTTCTGTTTTGTTTTTTAGTTTTTTTATTGTTTTCAGATAGGGTATTTAATTAATTTGGAATCTATTTGGGCATTCTTCATGCTGCCATATTGGAAAGGCCATTTCTAGGGTGTTGGGGCTATGCTTATTGTCATGGCCCAATTTATTTTGAGTAGGAATTGTGATTTCACTGATCAACTTATACTTTTTCATAAAGGTCTCCAAGTCTGCTTGTGCAAGTTGCTACTTTTCTAATATAATTTTGGTTTCATGTTTTAATTTTCTTTAGTGACATGTAGAAAATTGATTGAAAAGTGTCTTACTCGCTGTCATGCTTTTGAATTCCTGTGGCATGTGTTACTGATGTATCTACTATGGTTTCTTTCAATTTGTATTTGGATTTGTAATAGTTTTCTTTCAATGTTGTTTTTTTCTTAAGCTCATGGACTGTGGAAATCGTGATATTAGTTTACTCTATTTGAGCTTAGAATATTGGTTTATAGTGTGTTATACTATGTTTGAATAGCAGTGAAAATTTCCAAATAAAATAAGGTGGTCTAGGTTATTGATGAGTGTATTTGCAGGATGCAATTACCAACTCTCAAACTCTTGAAGAAGTTGCTAGACTTGAAAAGGTACTTTGTTTACATCCTGCTTTTGGAATAGTTGAGTTTTCTTAATAGCATCACAAACAATATTTTTTTATTTAATGGTAACATTGTTGGGAGTTTACTATCATTGCAGAGTAATTGTCTTTGCGCAGTATATCTGTGACTGTCAGTATACTCCTACAATAACTTATAAGTATTGTAGGACATATCATTTTCTTTTTTTATACAAATATTTGTGTATTTCATTTATATATTGCACTTGTTTCTTTATTACGTGGTGTTTGTAATGTACATGCATTAAAGTCTGGTCAGTTACCCGCAAATCTGAATATCCCTAGTGATGATGTGAAAATGGATCCTACCAAAAACAAACTTGATGAAGAAATGAGCACAGAGAATCAAAATAATACTTCTGAGAAGATAAATGGAGATAATGAGAATGCGGTTGATGCTACTGTGAAGCCAGTCGAGAGTACTGTGAATCCAATGGAGATAATTGATAATCCAATGGAAAGTGCTGAGAACCCAATGGAAAGTGCTGAGAACCCAGTGGAAAGTGCTGAGAAACCGATGGAAAGTGCCGAGAACCCAGTGGAAAGTGCTGAGAAACCAATGGAAAGTGCTGAGAACCCTGTGGAAAGTGCCGAGACGTGAACAAAGGAGACCGGGGTTACTTCAATGGAAGAGGTATCACTGATAAGCCATTTTTTTCCTTTCCTTTCATTTCCTTTTCTTCTTTGCTTTGTATGGAGGTATGCATAAAAAATTATTGAGATCCTCATTTATTTATCATTAAGAGGGATTGCTGATCTATTCCATATTGATTACTTTATAGAGTGATTCATTTTCATTTCTTTGTTGAGGTCTTTCTATTGTTGTTGGTAAGTGGTGTAGACACAGACAATGGAATAATGATTGATAGTTCAATTTTTTCTTAAAGACAAATTTAAGGAAAAATATTTTTTCTAATGGTACATAGGAAAAGCTAGGGTGTTCGTAGTTCCACTATTTACATATGCAACAATTTATCTACCAATTTGTTGGTAACATCAAGCAACCAATATCATTATTTTTTTCACCAGTCTATATATATATAAAGCTAGGTTGTTTCAATCATTTTGTCAATTTCTTAGTTCCACTATTTACATATGCAACAATCTATCTACCAATTTGTTGGTAACATCAAGCAACTAATATCCTTATTTTTTGCACTACTGTGTGTGTGTGTGTGTGTGTGTAACTGAAGGAAAACCTTGGGGGATGACCCTTATATTCCCAAGAATATCCAGATGGAGGGTATTTCAACTGCCAAGCACAATAATGTTGGATTTTTAGTACCTCAAAAAGTGTATGTCAGAATGCCAGTATTGGCCACAGCAAGTGGAGGTGACATGTGCAGGTCTATACAGCAGCAAGGCAACCCTCCTCGAGCAGAGTTATGTACAGCAGCAAGGCAACCCTCCTTGAGCAGAGTTATGTACAACCGTTCCTTACAGCCCTACTTCTGCAATTGCGTACAGTATTAATGAGGGCACATGAGCATTTATGGAGGAAAGATAGAGGTTGCATGGCATGATTTCCATCCTTAGTTTAGATCCAGTATAGATGTCCTCTATATTTAGCAGTTCCAATTTTATTTCTGGTTTTGCTTTAGTTAGAATTTGCATGCATTAAATTTCTAATTTATGTTTCCATGCATCAGTTAGGTAAGGTGCATACTTCCTAGCTTAGTTTAGTGAATTGCATGTGGATTAGTAGTTAAGGCACAGATATCAAGGAGGATGCGTGCCTTAGAAAATATTCATTTGAGGCACTATTGTGCATGTGTCCAGATTCATTGTACCTATTCTCCTTCTCAATCTATGAAAGAGAAAGCAGAGGGTGAAGAGTAGAGTTTGAAGGGTAGAGTGATTCAGCTTCAAAGTAGGAAGCAAAGGGTGAAAGGTACAATTTGAAGCTTTCAATGTAATTCCCGCTTTCAAGATCAATAAACAATGATGTGATTTGAGTTTCAGATCCATGTGCTTGCTACTACTTTCTTTGGTTTGATGTGTTTCAGCCTTCAGGTCCTAGTAAAAATCAGATTGTAATTTTGATAGAGATTTTAGTTTTCTGTTTTTTTAAGTAGGTAGGTTAGAAATCAGCCTAGGACTGTTACCATTTGCTAAGGAATTTTAAGATGGTATCATATTTCTTTCTAGGAATCCTTGAATGGATAGAAGGATGCTACCTGTGAGAGGGAGTCATCGAGAGGTTTTGGGATGAGATGCCCATGATCCGTGCTTGAGAAAGGCATGGAGGACCTGTGACAAGGTTGTTTTTTTAAATTTTCTGATTTGTTTTTTAGCAGAATATTCTAGTATAGCAGTATGATTACATCTAGTCTTAGTTATGAAGATAGATTGGAAGGGTCCCTCTAACGTTGTCTTGTGGAAGTGTTGGGTAAAGATGTTCGAGGAGCATGATATTTGGGACTTTGTTGAGAAAGTGGTTGTGGAACCTTTCGATACCACATTGTTAGATCATAACAAGATGGCAAAGGTCAAGTGAGTCATCCTTGACTTAGTGAAGGATGATTTGGTCCCTCACATTGTCGAGAAGACTATGGGAAAGGACATGTTTGATGATTTGGTCACACTATATCAGAGTGAGAACATCAATTAGGATATGTTGTCAAAAAATAATATTTGAGCCACATGGATGACCAAGATAGATATCGTAGTTGCATACTTAATGAATATTATGGAATTTTGTTATTAGCTTGCAGCAGTTGGAGAGAAGGTCAAGGGTGAAGAGTCAATACATAAGTTACATGACATGGTCGACATGTGCCCTAGTTTTGTCCCACATGTCCGACATGTGTGGGATGAAAAAGACCATGTGGAAATGTAAGATTCTTAATATTGCAGTAGACAAGAGGGAAAGTTTTGTTTTTGACTCTTTGTTTTTGATGCAGTGATGGCATTGGGCTCTGAAATCCTTTTAGGAAGGACTCTTCTTTGGACTATGAGTCGAATGATAGTGATGAAGAATGGGAAGAGGTACTCATCACTAAATCTCTTTGGTAAGAGTATTTGTAGTATTTTTATTAGATTTAGTTACAGGGAAAATTGTACATAGCTCTCAGGAATTAGTTTATCATAAATACTAGTTACTGGTAAGTTGTAATAGTAATAATTATGTAGTTTGTAGATTGATATATATCATAAAATTGTTTGAATATCATCATTGTCAAGGAATAAAAACTTCTTAAAGGGTGCTAGCTCAATGGTAGAGCGCCTGCCTAATTATAGGCAGGAGATTGGTGGTTCGATTCCTCCGTGCCCTATCATAAATTTGTGACTACAAAAATGACTAAATTCGCATATATACGACTATTAGTAGCTAATTTTTCCTATATCTTAGTCGTATCTAGATTAGTCATTAATATGTTAACATCTAGTAGTTTATTTAGTCGTATATTTGGTCATTAATGGTTGCAATCAGTGACTAAATCAACGACTAAATCAATGACTAAATCAGTGAATAAATCAATGACTAACTCAGTGACTAAATCAATGACTAAATCCGTGACTAAATCAATGACTAAATTAATGACTAAATCAATGACTAAATCATTGACTATCAATGACTAAAACAATGACTAAATCAATGACTAAATTATTGACTATCAATGACTAAATCATTGTCTATCAATGACTAAATCAATGACTAAATCAATGACTACTAAGTCAAGCTATTAATGACTAGTGAAATACAACTAGCTATAAGATAGTGGAAATTTGCTACTATTAGTCACCGACTCAAAAATAGTCGTTTATAGCCTGATTTTAGTCATTTTTTTAGTCATTAATTTCTCATTTTCTACTAGTGAAATTATGTAGAAAGCGGTGAAAAAGAGCAATATTAAGATAGAGATGGTTCCAATAACTGAAGTGTCTATTACTATACAAGATGTAAATATGTCTCGTACATGTTTATGATACAATCGGAGAAAATTGTTAGCCTTAGGAGGAAAATTGGTGGCATACATGTGGCAGGCTTAGATTGGACCTCAATCCCCCTAGGTTGACCAATGAGCTCCCAAACCACCTCAAAATGTCACGAATGGCCATGTCAACATGGGTGAAGCATGATAGGACATAAATGAGGGTATTATAGGCATGTTATAGTGCATGGGTGAGTGGGAGTGGCTCTAGGAAACATTTAATGGTCCAAAAGGGATAAAAAACACCCAAATACATGCATGGCCAACTCTGGACAAACCAGTTCCTATTTTAAGAAGTGGGAGTGCCCTAGAGACTAAAATTTCATTAATGAGGGTGCTCATGCTCTTGGTTGACCAAAAATAGGGCGCTTGGGTGCATTAATGAGTCCAAAACCCCCATATACCTTGTCAGACCAACATAACCAAGGTTTAGACCATATAACATAAGTGTAAAACAAATGAAGTGTGTCCTAGGTGGTATGTGACCATGTTACTAGGTGGTATGATGATATAACACCCCCCTTAATCCTGAATTAGTGTAACCACATAAAAAATTGAGGCCTTGGCAACTAAGGCTTAAGTCACCTCTTACAAAAAAAATATTTTCCCATGTAAAAATGAGGAAAGAGGGAAAAAATCATGGGGAAAATACTCCCTGAAGAATGGAAAAGGCATAGAGATGATCAAAATGTCTTAAAAAATTCTTATTCTTCACCTGAGAAAGCTGAATGAATAACTTCTTGGTGATAGACTTGGTGAAGATGTTCTGGATGCCAAGATCATGCATAAATGCATCAATGTGTTGTAAACAAAGAATGCGTGGAGAGGCCCCTTGAAGTCATCATTTGATGATGGAGGAGAATAATAATTATTATTTTTTCTACAACCATACTCTAATCTGGAAGCATAACCAATAATGGAAAGAATATCTCTGCAAACTCCTTCCCAAAGAGCATCAAAAGACTGAACAAAATCAACTTCTTGTGTAGCTGCCATATCATGAATTAAACCACGAATCTTCTTCCCAATTTGATGAAGAAATTTCGTAACTCTGTAAAAAATATCATTAGGCTCTAAAATATCATAATAGAAGTCATATAGAGTATACAATATCATAGGTATAGTGTCTCCATAAGAGAATGGGTCTGTAGTGGGAAAACAGTTGGTAACTAGATCATATTGACAGTTGAATGAACTTGGATGGTATGGAGACTTGAAATTTGAACCATAGGTGGTAAGATCAGGTCTAGACATGTGGAAAAACATTCCTATTAAGGATAATGACATGTAATTCCAACCAATGAATGAAGTGCAAAACATAAAGACAACATACACAAGTGACATAGTATTGGAAACAATACAATTTTGGGAGTTTCCAACTAGCGAAATTGGGGGTTGTAGGGTATTTTGGGAATAAAATGGTTGGTTAAATGAGTTTAAGGATTTCATAACCTTCATATCACCTTCATATTCAAAATAGGAAGGATCTAAATGGAGTGGGAAAGATCTTTCATAAGACAAGTTGGTAACTAGTGAAAATGACTAGTTTTTGGAGGAAAATTTGGTGAACTATTTGGGGTTTCTTCCAAGGAAGGTATATATAAGACTCTAAATTAGAAACAAATATATACAAAACATAGATATGAGAAACATGTTTTACCCTAGAACCCAAACCATACAAGCGCTTACTATCTTATTGTTCCAAGGACAACTTTCCTTCTTCTCTTCTTGCAAAATCAGGAACAACAATATTGTTGTCTTCAAGTAGCTTGGTCATGATGTACAAATTCCTTCTAAAACAAGATTTTTCATGATGTGAACCTATGAAATAAACAAATTTTGGATTCTCTCTCTTACTCTTCATCCTCTTGGCTTTTGAATCATCATTAGTTGAACTGGAGCTATCTACATCCGAATGCTTCTTCTCCTTCACTCTTTCCTGCTTTGAATCCATGGATTTATTCTTTCCTTTGACTTGATTCAACACACATGTAGTAAGGGATTAATCCTTGGTGGATTTGATGGTACCCATTTGAACCAACGTGTCTTATTCCTGAGTCAAAGAATCCATGAAGTCTTCCAAGGTAGGCATTCTCCAATTTTGAATTGTGAGCTTGCCTGAGTGGAATGTTGTAACGACCCCGACCCTCCGACTGGCGAAGAGGACGCTACCATACCATTAGCTATCCGGGAAACTAGGCCCATGAACATGTACATACATAAAATTTGAAATTATTTGAAGTAAAACATGCAGAGATGCATAATTATTCATCATACAACGGAAGCAAAACATATATTCAGGCATTCAACATGTTCATCATAATTCATTAAACATCAAATATGATTGCAGAGATTGAACAAAAGAATACTTATCTTATGAAGAACTTGTCCCGCAATCAGCTACGTCGCTGCAACGTTCCACCCAACCATAGGCCAATCTGCTCATTAATATCTCAACAACACTACCACCCCCGAGTTGGGCATGATTCCCCAAGGAATAAGGAACTAAGCAAACTCACACACAACCAAAGGTTCACAAATCATCCAAGCCAACACAGTTGGGTTTATCATGCCATCAGGGAGCTATTAAAAGTTGAATGCTAAGCTGGTGGGATCATTGAAGAGCTAAGGACACCTACACCATAACTAGCTTGACTTCTAGGACACCCACACACACCCAACACAAGGAATCAGTCCCTTCTATGCTACACAGTACCTCATGACTTGACTTCCCTTCCAATGCTATTTAGGGGTTGTGGAGAAGAAAGCCATCCCTCTATCTCTATCTATGAGGCTCCCAAACACACCAGGTTTATCAAGCATACCAAACCTTCATTCCCACTCCAATACAGTCCAAATACCAACCACTTCATACACATAGCAAGGTCAAGCAATTCACAGCTCTATGAAAGAAAAAGGGAAACATGATGGAAACCAAAAATGGTGAATACAACTTAGACTAAGCAAATCTATTTCAGAGTTCTTCTTGGCCCTAATGTGGGAAAAACAACTCAACAGCAACCCACACACATGGGGAAAACAATAGCCCCGATCTCACCACTGAAGCAATGGGAAATACACAGCCCGAAATTGGAAGAGGAGATCAGATTCTTAGTATGGACAGGGGAACGTATACACAGAACCACATATACGGTAAGGAAAATGCACACACACGGCCCAGAATTGGAAAACAAAGACTAAACCAATCGCTGCATGCACACGTGAAAACTGAGTGACTGCGTGAGAGAAAATCCCAAACCTATGCATGAGGAGAAAAACAACTATCTCTGCATGAGGATGGGAAAGAATGCAAGAATGGGGTCGTCCCCTCTCTTCTTGCCCATGTGAGGGTGAATAAGTCTATTGGAGGAGTGTGCATGTGGGAAAGGACTGATAGTCCTGCCACACACCACTGCCCGGCAATAACTACCCAACTAACATCAGAGGTTTTAATGTGGTATTTGACTGATTGAGACAAGGAAAAGGTGAGTAAGACAAAAAGGTGGGTGACAACTAAAAGGGTTTATCAATTGACACTTGGATTTTCCCCAATGGCTCCCAAGGGTTAAATAATTTCCCTCCATATCCTTAGGAAAATAATTCCCTTTTCATCATGGTTTCATTGACATAGTCGGTTGGGGTTTATTTTAATTAAAGTGCATATTTACATGATGCCAAAACTATAATGTGTTGGATATCACGATATACCATCGGCAACGATTTTAATCGCTGGAACATTAAATGTTAAATCGATGGTGGAGATTTTTCCTTTAGCTCCACACCATGATTAATTACAATATATGTACATCATATACATTTAGTGCAAATGGGGTCAAAACTAGGGTGTTACATTTCCCTCCCCCTTCAATAGCACTGTCCTCAGTGGTTTACAAAATTTGAACAAAGTGCTACACTGGTACTACCTCAATGTTCCACATAATTGAACAAAAATGGATGTGTCAAGTGCATGGAATCCTCCATCTCCCATGTAGCCTCTTCAGGCCCGTAGTGCTCCCATTGCACCTTTACCTGCCCTATGGCTCGGTTCTAGAGCATTGTGACCTTCCTGTCGATGATGCACATTGACTCGATTTGGAACTCTCCCTCGGGTTCCACCTGAATCACATTCCAATTTATCACATGGTTAGGATCATGTATATATATCTTAAGTAAAGAAACATGAAAAACATTATGAACTCTAGTGCTAGCAGGAAATGCAAGTCTATATGCAACTGGCCCTATTCTTTCAAGCACTTCAAACAACCCACAATATCTTGGTGACAGCTTGGCACAACTTCCAAGCTTCAAGGAACTCTTCTTTGCCCTCACTCTGAGGTAAACATGATCCCCAACACTGAACTCCCTTTTCACCCTATGCTTATCTGCATATATTTTTTGCCTGTCATGGGCTTCTTTCAGATTCTTCCTGATCTTTACAACCTCCTACTCCATCTCCTTAAGAAATTCTAGACCAAGCACAACCCTGTTCACTGGATTATCCCAGGTCACTGGTGTCCTACACCTTCTTCCATACAAAGCCTCATATGAACTCATCCCCAAGCATGCCTGCTGTCCATTGTTATAAGCAAAATCTACCAAGTGTAAGTAATCTTCCCACTTGGTTGGTTTTCCCATCACGTACATGCAAAGCATATCTTCAAGCACCTGCTTAATTCTCTCTTTCTGCCCATCTATCTGAGGATGGTATGTAGTGCTGAAGTTTAGCTTTGTACCCAAATCTGCAAACAACCCCTTCCAAAAATTGGAACTGAACTTGACATCTCTATCAGAGACTATTGCCTTAGGCAATCCATGCAATTTGAAAATCTCTTTCATGAAGATCTTTGCAATGTCATCGGTCTTATACATAGACTTAACTGGTATAAAATGTGATGCCTTTGTCAAATTTTCCACCACAACCATGATGGAATCATGTTGTCTCCAAGTCATCGACAATCCCGTAATAAAATCCATGGAAATAACTTCCCATTTCCATTCTGGAACTGGAAAAGGCTGCAACAAACCTGTGGGATGTTGATGCTCAACCTTTACCTATTGACATTTCATGC
Organism: Pseudotsuga menziesii; assembly: GCA_001517045.1. NCBI lineage: Eukaryota > Viridiplantae > Streptophyta > Pinopsida > Pinales > Pinaceae > Pseudotsuga > Pseudotsuga menziesii. The sequence goes on along the minus strand of LPNX010222204.1, from coordinate 42,084 downwards.
ACCTTGAAATTTATTCAGCCATGTCCCTTTTCATTCCTTGCAAAAAGTACTTTTTTCTGGCGGTAACAATTGTCTTCTGGTATCTTGGGTGACCAGAATATGGAGCTTGATGGATTTCATCCATAACAACTCTCCTCAACTTTGATACATTTGGAATGTAAATTCTGCCTTTATAAGTAAGAAGTCCATCTTCTTCCAATTTATATCCCTCATACCTCTTCTCAAGACTTTGTTGCTGCAATTTGTATTTTACTAGCTCATACAATTCGTCTCCAGCAGTACGGTTAACAATCTGCTGCCTCAAATCTGATTGGAAAATACTAAGAGATGCCACATGCATTTCCTGCACCTTCCTACTGAGTGCATCAACTACCTTATTCTCTTTTCGCTTTATGTGCTTGATTTCAAAATCAAACTCACATAAAAACTCCATCCATCTCACTTGCCTAGCATTAAGAGTAGGCTGATCAAATAGATACTTCAGACCACAATGGTCTGACCTTATTTCAAATCTTCTATGGCATCAAGTAATGCCTCCACATCTTGAGAGCATGTACTATGGCTACAAGCTCTATATCATGAGTGGCATAGTTCTTCTCATGATCCTTCATCTTTCTCGAATTGTAACATATCATGTGGTTGTCTTGCATAAGGACTCCTCCAAGCCCTTATCTGCATGCATTGGTACACACCACAAAATTTTTCTCTGGATCTGCAACTTTCAATACTGGTGCACTGGTGAGAAGATTCTTCAACTGCTGGAAGCTTTCTTCACACCTTGATGTCCATTCAAACTTTATCCCCTTCTTTTGCAAAGAAGTTATGGCATGTACAACTTTGGAGAATCCTTCAATGAATCTCCTGTAGTATCCTACAAGTCCCATAAAACATCTTACATCTATCACATTTCTTGGAGTAGGCCAATTAACAATCGCTTCAATCTTTTCAAGGTCCACAGATATACCCTCTTTTGAGATAATGTGACCCAAATACTGAATTCTATCTCTATAGAAGTCACACTTGATCAGCTTTGCATACAACTGATGCTCCCTAAGAAATTGCAATGTCAATATCTAATGCTCTTCATGCTCTTCCTCATTCTTAGAATAAATAATAATGTCATCAAGGAAAACAAGAACAAAATTGTCCAAATACCTACTGAAGACACTGTTCATAAGGCACATAAATGTAGCAGGTGCATTTGTGAGACAAAATGGCACCACTACAAACTCATAATGTCCATACCTTGTTCTGAAGGCTTCCTTATGAATTTATTCATCCTTGATTCTCACCTGATGGTAACCAGACCTCAAGTCAATCTTGGAAAATACCTTTGCTCCTCTCATTTGATCAAAGAGGTCATCAATCCTAGGCAAAGGATATTTATTCTTCACAGTAACCTTGTTCAACTATCTGTAATCAACACACAACCTAAGTGTACCATCTTTCTTCTTTACAAACAGAACTGGTGCTCCCCAAGGAGACACACTCGGCCCGATAGACTTCTTTTCCAACAACTCTTGCAGTTGCATCTTCAGTTCTAGCATCTCTAGTGTACTCATCGTGCAGGGTGTCTTGGATACTGGTGCTGCTCCTGAAACAAGTTCAATTGTGAAATCAATGTCCCTATTTGGAGGAAGCCCTGGAATCTCATTAGGAAACACATCATTGAATTCCTATAACACCTGATATTCCTCCAACCTAGGAGTTTCATCCTCTATTGCCTCCAAAATATGAGCTGCATACAACTGGCAACCTTTCCTATAGAACTTCTTCAATTGCATTGTTGAAACCTGCCTTACTGAAATCACATTTGGAATGCCTTTTACCACTACTGGGTTCCCTTCTTCATCCATGCATCTGAAAGTCTTATTGTAATAGTCAAGCTTTACCTTGTGAGATTCTAACCAATCCATTCCAATGAGAACATCATAGGAAACAAAGTGGTAGAAAATTCAGATCTACACAAGTGACCAATCCACTCATGACCAATGGAAATTTCTCTACCACTTCACTAACCTTTCTCTTAGTTCCAGTGGCTAGCTAAACTAACCAAGATTTTCTATGCTTTACTTTATTAAAAGCACAAATATCCAATACTCTAGGGGTAATGTAAATGTGAGTAGAACCAGGGTCAATCAAAATAGAAATAGATTGCTCAATAATATTACCTACAACTTCAACCACAGTTGACTAGTGAGCTGCCTAGCGGTCCTCCAATGCTACATAAATCCTAGGGACTGCCCTTGCTACTTGACCCACTGTTTCTACTTCTTGAATGTTGTAAGATGGCCTTGCATTCTCATTCTCGAGTGGACAACTTCTGTGCATGTGGGGTCCTCCACATTTCCAACATTGGAGTGGTCCTCTATTCTATTGTGGATCTTTAGGATTTTCTCCTATCACTTCAACTAGCTTACTCGTAGCTTGGGATGGTTTCTTCTACTGATTCCTGAAGTTAGAAGGTTTAGAACCTTTCTTTCTTTGGTCAAACTTCTCATTCTTCTTGTCCTTCCATGCCTTATGGTAATCAGGTTTACCTTTTCTTTGGTCATAGCAATACTTAGCCTTCCTTATTGCTTCTTCAAGAGTTCTAGGTTCATAAAACTCAATTATGTCTTTGTAATACTAAGGAAATCCACTCAGAAAACATTGGAACTTCACTTTTTCATCTTTGATATACCTGACATACCTCAACAACTCCAAGAACTTATTTGCATACTCTTACATGGTCTGCTGTCACAATCTCAGCTCATGGAACTCTTTAATATTGTCATCATAATACCTGTCAAATAGGTATTTCTGCTTGAAATACTTCTTGAACCGTTTCCACTTAAGTCTCCTTTCACTAATCCTCTTTACTTTCTTGAAGTGTTCCCACCAAATGGATGCTCTTCCATTCAGATTGAATATGGCAACCCTTACCTTCATGTTTCCTGAATAATCCTAAACTTGGAAGTACTTCTTTGTCCCAAGAATCCAAGCTTCAGCCTCTTGTCCAGTCTTTACCTCACTGTCAAATGTAGAAGGTTTAGCCTTCTTAAATTCATCCTGAGAGTGATCCCTATGGTGCTTCTTTCTCTTTCCCTTACGAGAAGAAGAGATTGAATCCCCACTGAATTCTTCTGAGTCAGATGATCTACTAGAAGTCCTTATTCTTCTCCTAGTACTGCTCTTACTGCCTTCTGGTTTTACTATACCCTGTCTAGAGTCTATCTTTCTTTGCAAGTCTGTGAAACTATGCAACATAGCAGCATTCAACTGATGCTGCTCTTCCTGGAATTTAATCAAGCTTCTCATGGTGGCTCCAATATCTGGCGGTGTCTCTTGGAATCTCCTTCCATTAGACTATATGTCATCATTTCCAACTCAGACATTTTCTCCCATGGCATCTCGCACACGCTCGTAGGAATCCCGAGCATCATATTCGTCATGGGTTCTCATGGATGAACCACAACTTACTTTACCAAACCGCACTACCTGGAATACTTCCCTTGAAGGTTTCTACAATTCTGCAAACGTGTTAGTAACACAACTGTTAGTTGCATAAAATTTATACAAATCAGAATTACTTACCTTCTCTTGGAAAAATCATAAAATGGAAAATTTTCCCAAAACACAGAATTTTCTTCCTCAAAGAACGACTATGTCAGGGGGGATGATGGGGGTCAAGGGGGCTTCCCCCCTTGTGGCTTCCCTATGCCACTGTAGGGCGATTTGAGGGCAGTACCCTCATTTTTTTTTGTAAATATTTAATTTTCGTGCAATCTGGCGCATAAGATCGCTGCCATTTTCCTCCTTTTCGGCCCTGTAAATCCACTGAAAAACTGCTGAAATCTGTTGAAAATCCCACTGAAAACTATTTTTTTGTCATATCGGATATCTTCCCAACTAGCAATCCGATGTATTGGGTCACTAGTTGACAATGCTTTCGATACCTCGACGGATCGATCTTCATCTGTCTTCCGATGCACATCAGATCATTCTTTCTCTGCCTTCCGACACACATCGACTGACCAATCCTGTATTTTCTTCCCATGTTTGGGACCGATCTTCCTCTAGCTTATGATACACATCGGCTGACCGATCCTCTATTTTATTTTGAAGTTTCGGACCGATCTTCCTCTAGCTTCCGATACACGTCGGTTGACCGATCCTCTATTGTCTTCCGATGTTTCGGACCGATCTTCCTCTAGCTTCCGATACACATCGGCTGACTGATCCTCTATTTTTTTTCGAGATTTCCTGTACTTAGAAAAATTTCCAAATTTTTCTTCTTATCTTCCTCTTTCTTCCACTGCTGCATCGGCTGCTCGATCATCTATCCTTTTCCAACGCTTTGGCTTCCTACAGGAAAACCTTGCCGACACCTCGGCTCCGCTTGGCTGAGACCTGCATCTCCTCCCAACCGAGAGCTCCGATTCTGCTTCAACGAACACTTTCCGATGATTTTGATATTTAGAAAATTTTTCGAAAATTTTTCTCTCTATGTTTTCCTTGTCGGCTGTGTCTCGGCTCCTCTCAGCCGAGACCACCGACAAATTTCAAACTTGGACAATTTTTGAAATTTTCTTTCCTCCTATTCCTTGTCGGGTGGAATTCTTCCTAGGTTATCCAGTGTATCATATGAGCTTCTGGCTAAGTCATCTGACGTATCGGATGGGCTTTAGCCTAATCCATCCGATAATTTTCATACTTAGAATTTTTTTTTGAAATTTTCCTGTCATTTTCTATGATTTTCTCATTTTTCCCCTTGTTGGGCAGAGGGTAACTTGCCTCTTTCACTGATTCTTCACGACCCATTGAGGCCCATGATACAACATGTGCTTTGATACCACACTGTAATGTCCCCGACCCTCCAACCGGCGAAGAGGACGCTACCTTACCATTAACTATGTGGGAAACTAGCCCCATGAACATGTACATACATAAAAACTGAAATGCTTTGAAGTAAAACATGCATAGATGCATAATTATTCAGCATATAGTGGAAGAAAAGCATACATTCAGGCATTCAACATGTTTATCATAATTCATTAAACATCAAATATGATTGCATAGATTGAACACAAGAATACTTATCTTATGAAGAATTTGTCCCGCAACCAGCTACATTATTGCAACGTTCCACCCAACCATAGGCCAGTGTGCTCATTAATCTCTCAGCAACACTGCCACCCTCGAGCTGGGCATGATTCCCCAAGGAATAAGGAACTAAGCAGGCTCACACATAGCCAAATGTTCACAAATAAGCCAAGCCAACACAGTTGGGCTTATCAGGCCATCAGGGAGCTGGGAAAAGATGAATGCTAAGCTGGTGGGCTCATTGAAGGGCTAAGGACACCTACACCAGAACTATCCTGACTTCTAGGACACCCACACACACCCAACACAAGGAATCAGTCCCTCAGGCCCTGACTTCCCTTCCAGTACTATTCATGTGTTGTGGAGAAGAAAGCCATCCCTCTAGCTCTTTCTATGAGGCTCCCAAACACACTAGGTTTATCAAGCATACCAAACCTTCATTCCCACTCCAATACAGTCCAAACACCAACCAATTCATACACATAGCAAGGTCAAGCAATTCACAGCTCTGTGAAAGAAAAAGGGAAACATGATGGCAAACAAAAATGGTGAATGCAGCTCAGACTAAGCAAAACTATTTCAGAGTTGTTCTTATACCTAACGTGGGAAAAACAACTTAGCAGCAACCCATACACATGTGGAAAACAATAGCCCCGATCTCACCACTGAAGCAACGGGAAATACACAGCCCAAAATTGGAAGAGGAGATCACTCTCATTATGGATAGGGGAACGTATACAGAGAACCACAAATACGGTAAGGAAAATGCACACACATGTCCCAGAATTGGAAAACAAAGACTAAACGAGTCGTTGCATGCATGCCTAAAAACTGAGTGACTGCGTAAGAGAAAATCCCAAACTTGTGCGTGAGGAGAAAAATGACTGTCTCTGCGTGAGGATGGGAAAGAATGCAAGAATGGGGTCATCCCTTCTCTTCCTTCCCATGTGAGGGTGAACGAGTCTGCTGGTGGAGTGTGGGTGTGGGAAAGGACTGACAGTCTTGCCACACACCACTGCCTAACAATAACTGCCCGACTAACATCAGAGGTTTTAATGTGGTAGTTGACTAATTGAGATAAGGTAAAGGTGAGTAAGACAAAAAGGTGGGTGACAGCTAAAAGGGTTTATCAATTGACACTAATGGTTCCCAAGGGTTAAATAATTTCCCTCCCTATCCATAGGAAAATCATGCCCTTTTCATCATGGTTGCATTGACATAGCTGGTTGGGGTTTATTTTAATTAAAGTGCATATTTACATGATGCAAAAACTATAATGTGTCGGATATCACGATATACCATTGGAAAAGATTTTAATCGCCAGAACATTAAATGCTAAATCGATGGTGGGGATTTTTCCTTTAGCTCCACACCACAATTAATTGCAATATATGTACATCATATACATTTAGTGCAAACGGGGTCAAAATCGGGGTGTTACAAATGTAGAGACAAACACATAATTATCAGGCCCTATCTTTGAAAGGATAGACAATATCAACTTCTCTTCTTTCTTCTTGATGCCACATTGTTTCATTCAAAGCACCAACGATTTGACCAACGATTTGAACTTTGTCAAGAAATATTGGATCGTCTCAAAGTGAGCTGGTCTCAATGTGATCAACTCATTTTTGACTTGGTGTCCTCTCATATCATTATTCTTCCCAAATAGTGACTCAAGATTGAGACATACTTAATTGGGTGTAGCAATATTGTCTACATGAAAAATAAGATCCCTCGAAATACTGAGACAAAGCATCCTGAATGCCTCACCCAATCTATTGAAGTACTTTGATTTATCCACATTAGAGTTGGGCTTGTTCTTAATCCCCATGGTGACTTTGTAGAGGCCTTTAGACCTTGACTGGATCACCATTTCTTCCTTCCATTCAAAATAATTGAATGGGATAAGAAAAAAATGACTCTGCTCCATTTATGCTTGCACGCTGAGTGACAAAGGCACTGGAACTATTTGCAATGCAAACACTTGAATTTTCCTAGAGGAGGCCCTATATTGCAACTCAAACTCTGTGAATTCAACTTGCATCTCCAAAAATATCTGATACCATGTGAAAATATGATTCACATCAATATCTAGGAGCTAAGAGAATCCTCACAACTAAAGAGTTTCATAAATTATGTAGAAAACAGTGAAAAAGAGAAATATTAACACATAGAGATGGTGCCAAGAATTGAAGTTTCTATTACTGTAAAACTTGTAAATATTTCTAGTATATGTTTATAATACAATGGGAGAAAATCATTAGCTTTGCAAGGAAAATTGGTGGCATACATGTGGCAGGTTTAGATTGGACCTCAAACCCTTGTAGGTTGACCAATGAGCTCCCAAACCACCTCAAACTATCACAAATGACCATGTGAACGTGGGTGAAGAATACTAGGACATAAATGAGGGTAGGATAGGTGTGTTGGAGTGCATGGGTTAGTGGCAGTGGCTCTAGGAATCATTTAATGGTCCAAAAGGGAAAAAACCACCCAAATAGATGCATGGGTGCCTCTGGTCAAATGATTTCCCTATTTTAAGGAGTGGGAGTGCCCTAAGGACTAAAATTCCATTAATGAGGGTGCTATTGATCCTGGTTGACAAAAAAGAGGGCACTTGGGTGCATTAATAAGTCCAAAACCCCCATATACCTTGCTAGACCAACACAACCATGTTTTGGACCATATAACATAAGTGTAAAACAAATGAAGTGCGTCCTAGTTGGTATGTGACCATGGTAATAGGTGGTATGATGCTATAAAATGAGGCTGTCAATAAATTGTAGAAAATTCGTAGTCTACCACATACAATTGAGGCCAAATAGTGGTGTCATAGCCCTGAATACTCATCACTGTGAAAACTAGAGTAACTGGTGGTTGACTGAGACGATTAGTTGCAACATTGGACTTTCCTTTCTGATACTTAATTACCAACTAAAATTGTTGCAAGTAATTAATCCACCTAATTTTTCGAGTTGTTTGTAACTTCGATTCGTACAGGTAAAACTGTAAGGGCTTTTGGTTAGTAAGAATGATTGTTTCCTTCCCAAGAATGTAATGTCTCCATTTCTTAAGGGCTTTCACAATGGCATATAGTTCATTTTCATACATCGAATACCTTCTGATAGATTCGTTGAAAGTTTCAGAATGAAAAGCGATCACGTGATCAAACTGAATGATCAGTGCACCTAAAGCACAGTCCAATGTGTCCATCTCAATCTCAAAATGCTAATTCAAATCAGGAAAGAAAGGTACTAGTGTAATACAAAGCTTATGTTTGAGCTGCTCAAAAGCTTGTTGTTGTGTTGATGTCTATTTGAAGAAAATTTTCCCATTTACCTTAGTCAAATGATTCAAAGGGCAAGGTATGTCATTGAAGCTGAGTATGGATTGTTGATAAAATTTCACCAAACTAAGAAAAATTCTTAGTTCATGAATGTTTTGAGGAATGGGCCAATATTTGAGGATTTGTACTTTGTCTCGATTGAAGCGAATGCCTAAATATCCGATTACATACCCAAAATATTTGATTTTGTTCATTGCAAATGAGCATTTTTCCATTTTCAAATAGATTCGATGTTGTTGAGGAGTGTCAAGGACTTGTCGAAACTATCAGACATGTTCTTCCCATGATCGACTGAAAATCATGATATCGTCTAGGTAGACAATAACACACTTGTCAATGAAAGGTTGAAGAATGTCATCCATATATCACATGAAGGTCATAAATGTATTGGTTAAGCTGAAAGGCATGACTAACCATTCAAACAATCCTTCCTTGGTTTTGAAAGTAGTTTTCCATACATCAATGGGATCGATCAGAATTTGATGATATCCTGACTTGAGGTCGAGCTTAGTAAATAATTTAGCACCTTTCAGATAGTTGATGAGTTTGTCTATCCCTCAAAGAGGGTATTTTTTCTTTACCGAAATATTATTGAGATCCTAATAGCAATGCACATGCACCAAGTCCCATATTTCTTTGGAATGAGGATGACTGGACATCCACAAGGAGAAGAGTTGGGTCAGATGTGAACTTTGTTAATCAAATCTTGAATATGTCTGGGAATATCTTCATTCTCGATAATGGATAATGGATCTTCTGTAAATAGATGTGTTAGGTAATGAAGAACTAGGAACAAGTTCAATGGATTGTTTTACCTAACAATGTAGAGGTACTCCGGCTGGCTCTTGAAATACGTTCTGGTATTCATCAAGAATATTGTCGATCTGCTACTATTTTTAGGAGCTGTACTAGTTGGTGAGTCGACTAGTTGTTGCAGTCCTCCTGGAATGTTGAGGATTAATCATGATCAATGTGAATCTATAAGCATGATTGGTGAGATTCTTTGTCCATTTGGCATATTTTCATACAACAATTGGTGTAAGTCATCCTTTTAGTATGCCATACCATTGGTTCTGTATTTTGACAATCACCTTCTAAGGCCATGAATGATAACTCCCATGTCGATCTCATAAATAAGGTTTCCCAAATAGGGCGTTGGCTACATAAAGAAGTGCTATGTCACATAGTACTTAATCTTTAAAAGTATTAATGAAGTAGGTGAGTTTGCATTGTCAGGTGATCCTTAGTTCCTATCTGTTACAACTAATTTTACCACACATGGTAGATCACACATTTATGGCCTTCCCTGTCCCTCTACAGACTCTTTGGACCCCATGGAATATTTTTGTAACTTTGATGTTTCCAAGATCATCCCTAAAAACATGCATTATTTTCCATACATGACTTTTAAACCCATTCTCATGTATATACGCAGATATAACCCTTAAACCCGCGTACATCGGGGTGTGTGCAAAAGGCCAAAGATTTTTGGATTTTTCCTTGATGTGGATCCGAGTCACTTGTCTCTTGGCCTTCCATATTCCTTGAGATTGCTTGGATTTGATCTTCCATTACCCCATTGAAGCACTATATAAGGAACTCTTTGGATACATTGAAGAAGAGGATTTGAAGAGCAAGAAAACTATAGTCCATTGTTGTCGTAGCTTGCTTATACTTGAGTTTGCATCCCTTTGTCCCTTGGAGCACTTGGTGTTCTTACCAATATTTCCTTTGATTGTGAGCTTGCTATCGATACATGGAGGATTGAGGTGGTGGAGGCCCAAGTGGAAGGCTCAGTTTCTTCGGTTCGCAGACATGCCAACAGAGGTTGTCATTCTTGTAACCTCTGATTTATATTAATAGAAATATCTTTTCCTGTCCAATGATGTGCATTTAAATGAATATTGAATCCATTGATGCTTTTAATTTCTTATACGTTATTGATTATATATGCTAGAGTAGGTCTAACACCATTATATAGCATGCTTGTCTTGTTTGCTGATTGTAGAGAGAGCAAATTGTTAACACAAGTGGGATTGGAAAAGCTCAACGGGGATCTACATCAACCATCCGGAATAAGGTTTGTTTCAAGATCCTTTAGTGTTAGATGTTTTATTTCTCTTGCATATTGGGAAGGGATTGATTTCTGCTGTTACTCTGTCTGTTGTGGTACACCCCAAGCCATAGGAAGTTTTCTCCGTAAGAGAATTGGTGACCATATTGGGGAGTTCCTAGTCATTTCCTTTGGGGGTTTTTTGACATTCAATGTTCTTGAATTGCTCTGATTTCTCTATTTCTGAGTTTGGTTTGGGGGCATGTTTGCCTAGTAGTTTCTGATAGGAGTAAATTTTGTCTCAGCTTGTCTATTTTGTTCTTTTTATCTCTTTTTCTTCCTATACATGGGCTTTTCCTTCACAATCGTGTGTACACACGAGTTTTCTTGGAATAGCCACGTATATACGCAGATTTTCTGCAAACAGTCACGTATGCCCTGAGTTTTTCATTTTTGGGGAATATTAAGTGTTGTTGGGTGAGTTTGGATGATTACTGAGTCTTCTTGGATGCTTCTGGAGTCTGTATACACCTCTGTTTCTATCCAGAGTCGCTTTTTCATTTTAAATTTTTTAAAATGTTCTTGTCATTTCATTTTTGAATTTTTGTTTTGGGATTAGTGCATTAGGTATTTTTTACCTTGGTGCTTTGTGTGCGTGTTGTCTGGTAGTGCTTGCAGATTTTGAGGGTTGTAGAGTCATACTTTTTCTATTTATCTCATTTAATTCAAAAAATACAAAAAACATTTGCTTTTTGCATCATTATGCATTGTTTGCATTTTGCATTTTGCATGGTACTTGCATTAGGTTTGCATGGAGATATTAGTCATATTTTCATATAGGAATGATTGCATATTCATTTGAAGGAAAAAATTTCACTTCACGTAGTAGCATACCCCGTTTTTCATTTGACACATTGCATTTACATTGATTGTTAGGTGTGCATTTTACTTCTTATTGCGTCATAAAATCATTAGTTGCACGACCATTTACCCTTTGAGTAATAAGCCAATTAAAATCAATGCATAATAAAATGAATTACACTTTTTTTTTTATAGGGTGCACCAACAAGACTAGGTTTTAGGGTATTGGAATAGTTAATTGTGAGTAAATTCTCCAATACCACTAAATGAAACATTTATGTGTCTATCCAGGTGAGAGTGTGAAATTCCTTTATATAATTAGTGTTTCTCAGGATCCTCCTCTTACAAGGGAGTTAAGCATGAGGCAGTGTGAGCGGTTATGATTGGGATGACCCCTGGTTGTAACTGAGTAGCACTGAAGATATTTCCAGTATTGTATTCGTATCTGGGGGCTCTTTTGAGAGTTTTGGGCTTTGCTACCTTTCCCATACAGTCAATCTCGCCTGCGACTGTCTGCTTGAGAATTGATTATATTGAGGTGACCTTAGTTTCCTTACCTAGGTTATTGAGGGGGTACTTAGCAAAGGTTATTCTATGGGTGTCCTGTCCAAGTAGGGCTCGGACAGCACAGTCGCTATATGCATTGAAGCTAAGCGCCACTATAATTGGTTACGAACCTCCACTTGTTATGTATGGGAGTCTCAAGCCTCTCCTAAGCGAGACATACCTGCTTCATTTGGGATCTCACATATCCTACCCTTGTTTGCTTGTGATTTGGCTTTACATTTTTTAGGTGTATGCTCTATGCATGCTAGTTTTCCTAGGGTTTGCGTAATTAGATCGAGTCTTTTCATTTTTTGAGTCATTGTGGATTCGGGTGTGGCACTTTTCCATTCTTGTCATTTAGCAAGACTTCTGACTTCCACATCTCCTCCTCCTTTGGGAGAGAGAAATAGATAGTCCAGGTGGACTACTTCTCACTTTGATTCACACACGATGGGAGATCATGAGGATGAGATTCCAGAGATGTCCTCTCCTCCTCACAAGGTTGGGGATGAAGATCCTACTCCCGTATATGATCCTTCACTGAAAATACCTTCACATTTTGGTTATGATACCTCATTCATAGGTCGCTGGTATTGGTTATCAGGCGACGAGACTCATTATGAACCCACAAGCACTAGTCATGTTCGTTATGGCATGTTTGATATCCCTGCACCCGATCCAGCACATCACGTCGAGTCAGAAATTGAACCTAGCACTACGCCTAGAGGCACACCTATTCCTTTCCATGCAGAGAGATTTGGGAGCACTAGTCACATTGCACCTTCCATCCCAGTGGTGGAAGCAACCTCACATGTTTGTCCTAGACCTAGTGTTAGTAATCATATGCAGATACCAGAACTGAAACGAGTGACCATTGGGAACACCACTTACATCCCTTCACATGTCCCTTCATCCTCGAACCCTACTCCTTCGAATGCATTTTTGACAAACCTTCCTCCCCCTCATTCACATGGTCCTTTGGGTTGGAATATTGCTACTAGCCATGTTCATACTGCGACTGCTCGCACAGTAGTATCTCAGAGTCAAGTAACTCCTGTTGTGTCGGGAGGTCATATCCCTATTTTTGGATCATCTTATGGTCCATCTCAAGGAGTTCCCCATATCCCTAACTATGGGAATTCTCATGGGACATCCCATGGGACACCTTATGGAGCTTCTCATGGACCACATTATGGACAAAACTATCAACCCTATGGGTGCGGGTATCAACAACCTGCTTACTCTTCCAATTATGGCTTTGTAGCACCGCATAATCAAGGTACATCACATCACAGTTCTTCCATGCAGCCCTATACGGGTCAAATGGGAGGAGGTTATTATGGCCAAGGCCATGGTATTTATAGCAATCAGCCTTACATGAACCAGAACTATCAGGGAACATGGCATAGACCGACTCAACCTAGGCTCTCTTTCCTTGCAACTTTGAAATTACCTAACTTATCGAGACTTATGAATGATCCAGTATCTCATGAGCTGGCCTGGCCGACCGTCCCTAACAATCTTCCTTCGGAGTTTCCCAAGTTCGAGGGAAAATTTGGAGAAGATCCTAGTGAGCATGTCACTACTTTTCACCTTTGGTGCTCTTCCAATTCCTTACATGACGATTCAATCCATTTGAGGCTATTTCAATGCACCCTCACTGGGCCTGCAATGAAATGGTATATAGAGTTGCCAAGCAGGGCATATGTTTTATTTAATGACCTTGCCATGACTTTTCTCAATCACTTTCAGCTACCCATATGTTATGACGTTGGTACCAAGCTCTTGTCGACATTTCGGAAAGATAAAGCCACACATATCTCGGATCATATTCAAGAGTGGCGTAGATGGAAGCGATTGATTGAAGCCTTTATACCACTGGAACTTCTCCTTGAATGGTTCCTCAGGTCGGTGTTACCTTACATCGTGAATGATGTTTCTACATCTGGAGTCCAAAACGAGGAACACGCAACCTTTAGGGAACAAGAGTTGGATTTGATCTATGCTCAATCCAGACTTTTGTATGAGATTATACCTAATGCTCCGTGATCTAGTTTTGATCCCAAGATCAAGCCTGGGCCACATGCCGATGGCATTGTGGGCTGTACAAGTACCAAACCTGTGGATTTGGTTGTGAAACAAGTGAGCCAATTGTCAATTAATCAATCCGCGTCGGGAGAAGCCACAAATTTGTCTCAACCTACCCAAATGGTGAGTGTAATTTCCATGCAATCGTCGGACCAGAAGGGAAACCAGCAGCCTGGAAGGAATAAGAAAAAAGGGAAAAATAATCGTAAGGGTGGGAACAAGAACGAAAATGCTAATTATAATGACAAGAACACTTGTAATGCTGGGGGGGACAAGTAGACTAAACGTAAGATAAATTTTCCTTGCAAGTTATGTAAGGAAGACCACTTCACTCACTTGTGCCCTCATATGGACGATGCCTCAAGGTTCATAGCATAGGGCCAAGCCGTGCTAACTAATCCTTTAACCAACAATCAAAATATGAACTCGAGGACCAGTGATCCTCATTGTGCATCGGTTGGAGATCAAAATCCGCCGGATGCCAATACTGGTCATGGGTGCATCAACATGGTACGCACTACTAAAGTTGTGACTTGTACGAAGGATTATGGTTCGTCACAACCGGACCTTGGAAAGGAACCCGCTCCACCCGAGAGCCCTTTGCATATCGTAAAACCTACAGATAAACCTGAAGCTGCACCTCACATTCCTAAGGGAGTCCTAAAGCGTTCAGGGCACAATCCTAATGCCCGAGCCGCCCAGAACTATTCCGTTGTCGAGGATTTGGGCCAAACTCCTTGTGTGATGTTCGCGCTTGAAGTACTTCAGACTTGTCCTCCACAGAGGAGAGCCTTGCCTTCTGCTCTTGGGGTTGATGATGATAACTCTTCTTCCATTATCAAATTTGAAACCATGGGAATAAAGCCTCGCTTGCCTTACTATGTGTCTCTTTTTATTCATGTAGAATGTCTTAATATGACCATCAAACGCACTATGATTGATGAAGGCACTGCTGCTTCCCTGATGTCTTTGTCATGTTGGAAGGGTTTGGGTTCTCCCGAGTTGCCTCAATCTACTACTATGTTGACAAATTTTGATGGTAGATCATTTCGGTCACCCGGGATTCTTCCTTCTCTTAAGGTCTAATTGGGAGGGAAGACCGTCGCGATCGAGGTAAGGGTGGTTGATGCGCCCCTTGACTACAATATTTTGCTGGGCCAGATTGGATGTATAGTATGCAAGCCGTAGCCTCTTCTCTCTTTTGAGTGGTATGTCTTCCATTTAATGGGAAGATCGTTATGATTTATCAGACGTCATTTCGTAATCCTATTGTTAATGCATCATCGGGAACTTCTATCCTGATTATCGATCATTCTCAGTCGGCAACTGGGAGTGTGGGTGTGGGTATGTATCTGTCTCTTATGGGAACCTTTAGCTATCCTACGCCCATTCTTATGATTGGATCTAGTTTTGGTGGGGGTTCGTACTTGTTGAATTTGGTGTCTTTTCACACTACCCATATGGAAGATCCTTGGATTCTTCCTTCACCGAGTCCTTCGATTGGACCTATTGAAATGAATTTGTCGTTTCCTGCAATGATGGTAGCATATTAAGAAAATCTTGGTCAAGTTGCAGAGCCTAGTCCTTCCTCTTCACGGATGGAGGAGGAGGACTTGTATGTACTGCCTACATGGGCAGTTGAGTCCTCTCACACACATGATTGCTTCAACGATGTTTTTCCATCAGATGAAGCCATTATTGAGGCCATGTCTGGGGTTGAGACACCTTGGGAAGAATTACATAATCGATCATATTTTCTTCCTAAACTTGAATGTATGGAGCGTGATGACTTTAGGGATATTCTTAGCAAGAAGATTGGTAGTCCTGTGGTTCCATTGAGCTCTCCTACTCAGATGGCTGAAGGGAACATGGTGAATTTATCACCTACTATTCCTATCAATATTTCTCGTGATCCTGGCAAAGTTGAGAAAATATACATTGGGGTGAGTTGTTCCCCTGATGAGATCAAGGAGTATACCGAGCTATTTAAAAAGTTTCATGACATCTTTACTTGGTCATACAAGGAAATGCTAGGTATTGCTCGTATTGTCGAACATGATATTAAGACCTATCTGGATGCGAAGCCGATTCGACAATGTTTACGTGAGATGAATCCTAGAAAAGCACCCGCCATTAAGGCTGAGATAGAAAAACTGTTAAAATCTAGTTTTATCTATCCCATTCCCCTAATGGAGTGGGTTTCAAATACCATTCCAGTTGGTAAGAAGTAGGAAGCGATCCATATATGCACTGATTTTCGTGATTTAAATCGTGCTTGTCCTAAGGATAATTTTCCCACACCATTTATTGATCACATTTTGGATGAGTGTGTAGGAAGCGAGGTATTATCCTTCATGGACGGTTTTTCTGGATATAATCAGATTCAGATCAAACCCGAGGACCAACATAAGACTGCATTTATTTGTCCTTGGGGTACTTTTGTATATCGGAAGATGCCTTTCGGCCTTAAAAACGTCGGAGCTACATTTCAGCGGGCTATGACCTTAATTTTTCATGATCTCAAAATTATTATCGAAGTGTATTTGGATGACATTGCTGCTCATTCTCGTTTGAGAGTGCATCATCCATACCATTTGAGATTAGTATTCAAAAGATGTCGTCATTACCAAGTTCGTTTAAATCCTCATAAGTGCACCTTTTGCATGACTGTTGGTCACTTGCTAAGGTTCATCATATCGAGGGAGGGTATAAGAGTCGATCCCTTAAAGGTTGAGGCAATACTTCAATTGTCTTCCTTGTGTAATATTAGACATCTTCAGTGTTTGCAAGGCATGGAAAATTTCTTGCGGAGATTCATAGTTAATTTTTCCAACTTGACTAAATGCTTTATGTGTCTTTTAAAGAAGGACACTCTTTTTTGCTAGGATGAGCGAGCCTAGGATTCCTTTGATGCTCTTAAGCAAGACTTAGCATCGGCACCTGTGCTTAGTCCACCTAAATATAGCCGTGATTTCTTGATTTATGTGTCCGCGTCCATGGAGACAGTTGGTATGGTTTTGGTTCAGGAGGATGAGGAGCTCCATGAGCATGTCATATATTGTTTGAACCGAAACCTTGTTGATGCGGAAATCTGTTATTCCCATGTAGAGAAGCTTGCCTTGGCCACTGTTCATGCAGTTCAAAGATTGAGACATTACATTCTCCTTTGCTGAACCTTGGTTGTAGCTCATATCAATCCATTTCGATTCATCCTCACTCGAAGGATGATTGGGGGAAAATACAATAAATGGATTGTTATTTTGCAATAATTCGATCTCGAATTCGTTTCGGCGAAATTGAAGAAATCGTTGATCTTTACAGAGCTCATATCTGATCTTCCAAGTTTGGAGGAGGAAGAGGTTTATTAGGATACATTTTTCGATGAGCATGTTTTCCTTATCTCAAATTTGGACCCATGGTACGGGGATATCATTGTATATTTGAAAACATTGAAGGTCCCTACTCACCTTTCATGGGATGAGCGACGACAATTACATCATGTAGCTAAGAACTACCTTATAGTGGATAACACTTTGTATCGCCGTGGGGTAGATTCCATTTTACATCGGTGTTTAACCCATGATGAGGCTGAGGTTGTGCTGAATGATTGCCATGGAGGGGCATGTGGTGGTCATTTATCTGGGCTTTCTACAGCCCAAAAAATATTGAGAGCAGGATATTTTTGGCCGTTGATCTTCAAAGATTGTATTAATGTGGTCAAGAAGTGTCACCCTTGCCAGGTGTTTGTACGCAATATGCGCTCGCATCCAACCCCGTTACATCCTATTGTCACCACCGGTCCCTTTACCAAGTGGGGGCTTGACTTTATGGATTGTAACCCAGCTTCGACTGGGGGGCATCATCACATTATAGTGGTTGTCGATTATTTCATGAAATGAGAAGAGGCTATGCCCATGGTTAAATCTGATGGTGAGACAACCGCGCATTTCGTTTTCAAACCAAATTATTACTCGGTTCGGCATTCCGAAAGAGCTTGTCACTGACCATGATAGGCACTTTCAAAATAAAATGATGGAAGAGTTGGATTCAAAGTTAGGGTATAAGCAGGAGAATTCATCTTCTTATTACCCTCAGGCGAATGGATAGGTTGAAGCAGTGAATAAATGACTTAATTCCATTCTCCAACGAACCATCACACAAAGAAAGACGAATTGGCATATCATGTTATATCTTGCTTTGTGGGACTGTTATAGCGGATTTCACCACACTAGGTGAATCACACATTGTATGGTCTTCCCCTGTCCCGCTGCAGACTCATTAGCCCCTATGGACCACTTTTTGTCTTTTGATGTGTCCTTGATCATCCCTAAAAACATAAGAAAAGTGATATACGCGGATTTTCCCCCGATAACCGCGTACATACGCGGATATTCCCCCTATAGTCGCGTACATCGGGATGTGTAAATAATCCAAATCCTTTTGGAACGTTCCTTGACTTGGATCCGACTCATATGACTCCTGGCCTTCCATATGCCTTGAGATTGCACGGATTCGACCTTTCAGTATCCATTTGAAAAGCTATATAAGGAACCCCTTGAGACATTGAAAGAATAAGAGAGAATTGAGAGTAACAAAACTATAGTCCATTGTTGCCAGAACTTATGCTTGAGTCTGCATCCCTTTGTCCCTTGGAGCACTGTTGTGTTCTTCCCAAGCTTGCCTTTTGCTAGTGAGCTTGCTATCTGAGTGATGGAGGATTGAGGTGGTGGAGTCCCAAGTGGGGGATTCAGTTTCTCCGGTTCGCAGACGTGCCGTCAGAGGTTGTCACTTGTAATATCTGATTCATATTAATAGAAATATCTTTTCCTATCCAGTAATGTGTATTTGAATGAATTTTGTATGCATTGGAATATGTCAAATGCTTTTACATTATTTATTATATATGCTAGAATAGATCTAACACCATGATATATAGTATGCTTGTATTGTTTACTTGTTGTTGATGAAGTATTCTATCAATTCAAGCTGAATATTGGAAAGCTCAACGGGGATCTACTTCAACCGTCCGGAATAAGGTACGAGGTTCGATCCTTTAGTGTTAGACATTTTATTTCTATTGCATATTGGGAAAGATTGATTTCTGGAGTCTAGCTGTCTGTTGTGGTACCCCAAGCCATAGGAATTTCTCTCCGTAATAGAAGTGGACACCATACTAGGGATTGGAGTCTAGAGGCATTTTTGAGTGCCTTGAGACTTGCAGTCATCAGTGGCAGGTTCTCTCACCATCGACAGTTTTGGGAATACATCAATGTCCCCTAATCGATGGATTCTCTCAAGTGTTTGACCTCAACACATTTATTCACACTTGTTAGTTGTACCTTGATTCCCATTTTCATTATCGGTGGGTGATCTCGCGTCTGTTAACGGTATACATCAATGACCGGTAATCAGATGATGGACTACTATGTTCGACCTCGACACCTCTATTCGCATAGTAGGACATGTACTCGTAGCGGTTTGTGTAGAAGACCTTCCAGATTGGTGGCATCTCTTATATGCTACCTCCTTGATCGTGCCAGTGTTCATGAGATTTCAGCTCTCGTGACTTGTTCCAGTATATGTCAGACATTTCCAGCCATTATGGAGATCTTGATCTATTGTATATCTTCAGCCTTTGTGGAGATCATGGTCCTTTGTATATCTTCATCATGGAGATCCTGATCTATGTATATTGTACGTGGAGATAACCACATATGTGTTATCATGTTTCATGCCTATTCATGGCCATTGTACTCTTATGTATCCGAGACTGCTATATGTATTTGCAGTTATATGTAGAGTTGTATTATGGTATTATGCTGATTGGGTGGCTGGTTTTCCATTTGGGTACCTTCATCACTCCACTTCTGGGATGGACTTATAATGTATTTCGGCCATCGTATAACCCCTCTGATCTCATACATTAGGGGGCATCTGTTATAGCGGATTTCACCACACTAGGTGAATCACACATTGTATGGCCTTCCCCTGTCCTGCTGCAAACTCATTAGCCCCTATGGACCACTTTTTGTCTTTTGATGTGTCCTTGATCATCCCTAAAAACATAAGAAAAGTGATATACGTAGATTTTTCCCCGATAACCGCGTACATACGCGGATATTCCCCCTATAGTCGCGTACATCGGGATGTGTAAATAATCCAAATCCTTTTGGAACATTCCTTGACTTGGATCCGACTCATACGACTCCTGGCCTTCCATATGCCTTGAGATCGCACGGATTCAAATTTTTAG
>LPNX010222204.1:0-21710 GCA_001517045.1 Pseudotsuga menziesii | reverse complement strand
CCTTTAGTGTTAGACATTTTATTTCTATTGCATATTGGGAAAGATTGATTTCTGGAGTCTAGCTGTCTGTTGTGGTACCCCAAGACATAGGAATTTCTCTCTGTAACAGGGACTATAGAACTGTGGTTAAGAATGCCACCGGTTTCTCTCCATATAAGCTTGTGCATGGGGTGGAGTCTGTCTTGCTGGTTGAATAAGAAATCCCTTCATTGAAGTTAGCTATAGAGCTTTTACCAGACACTTCCACATTGGAAGAATGTTTGGTCCACGTAGAGCAGATTGATGAGTAGCGTTAAGATTCCTTGGTGGCTCTAGAAGTAAATAAGCATCGCATCAAGGTCCAATATGACAAGTCTGTCCGTCTGAGGAAGTTTAGTTAAGGTGATTTGGTCCTTTTGTGGGATCAAGCTAAAGAACCCTTGGGGGCAGGGCATTTTAATCCCATGTGGCATGGTCCTTACGTGGTCAAACGTGTGTTAGGGAAGGGTGCCTATTAGCTAGTGGATTACGAAGGGACAGCCTTGACGGAGCCTATAAATGGGATCTATCTTAAAAAATACTATGTATGATCTTCAACTAGGGCTGATTGTTGTATATTATTGTATAGTTTTTGAATTGCATAGTTAGGTTTTCTTTTGGTGATCGGGTTTGTTGATTAGCTTTTGTTTCTTATGGTAGATGTCGATGGAGTCTTCCATTTACATAGGATTCGCCGATGGTGCTA
Organism: Pseudotsuga menziesii; assembly: GCA_001517045.1. Taxonomy (NCBI): domain Eukaryota; kingdom Viridiplantae; phylum Streptophyta; class Pinopsida; order Pinales; family Pinaceae; genus Pseudotsuga; species Pseudotsuga menziesii. Next base: position 20,986 of record LPNX010222204.1, on the reverse strand, counting down.
GCCGTCACACTCAAAACTCAGCTTTGACTGCTTGGGTGATTTATACTCCTACGGGTCAGTATTTTCTTCAGGAGTCGTATGTTTAAGGCCTTCTTCGAACAATGTTGCTAAATATAGTGTCGTTATTGATTTATTGCGGGATGCCATTTCACATGGTGTTCTCTCTCTTGAGGTACGTCTTTATTCGCGGTTAGTGGTTTCACAGCTTAGTGGCTCCTATCGTATTGGGGATCTAGTTTTATTACGAATATTCTTACGTGTGAGATTTCTAGAATGGAAATTTGAGAATATAACATACATTCATGTTTCAAGAATTTTTAATCAAGTTGCTGACTCATATGCTAACTATATGTTAGATTGGAATTTGTCTCATAGACCATAAACATATCACAAACATACATTTTTGCACACATGTAAATAAATAAAATCGATCATCATAAAAGTTTTTCATTAACATCCAAAATGTGACGTCATAATACATAAGTGTCATAATACAAAACTGGGGCTTTCGAGCCACCAAAATATAATACACGGTCGTACAAAAAGGAATACTCTCAGGTCTCTAAGCCTGAGGAGGAGGAGGGGGGTTCTAATCATGGTAGCACACTACGGTTCTAGCTAGTCATCAGAATAATCGAACCCATGCCCATGGTGCAGCAACCACCTAGCATTGCATGGCCTCAGGAAATTCCTCGACTTACGCCATGGGTACCCTATGTGTCAAGCATACAAAGTTTGTGTGAATGATTCGGAGCATCTGCTCCACATTTGCACCCATGATATCATCTCCTCTTCCCCTCCATATATGACGAGGGAAACCATCCAGTCACCATGGTCCAACATCTACATACACATGACAGATTGTCACTATGTGTCGTCACACCAAAACATGTCTTTTGAGTCAATATATCAAAAAACACAAAAAATTTAATAATTCAAAAAACTTAAAAAGTGGGTTTGGGATTCATTACTTATGCCTCCATATGCCGCTCCTGGTGGTAGGGGCATGTCCGGATCTCCATAGAAGTCTATCCTTGCATAGGGATAGTCATCGATGGAAATGATATGCCTCTGCTACCATGGAAAGAAGTCTGCTAGGTAGGGGTTAGCCACCGTACCTCCGCCCAGTCTACGCATAACATTTTCCCAACGTCGTTGGGTTGGATCTTGAACTCTGTGTGGAGGAATGTCCACTCTAGGGATTAGCCTTGGTACATGCTCAAAGAAGAACATGTTTAGTATGCTGCTGAAATCGAAGTTTCTCACCCTACCCATCTTGCAGTCATTGAGCTGCTGCTTCATGTTGCTCAATAGTGCAGTGCTCCAGTCATACACTATGGGTCTCATACACTCCACTGCATAGAACATCAGTGGTCGAGAGGGCTGGTGGAGTGAAGCTAAGCCGAATATCCTACCTAATGCCAATAGTATGGCCTTCAGTCCTAGAACCTAGATAGAGTTTGTCAGGATTTGACTCCCAACCTTTTCCGTGTCCAGAAAGCAGTACACCACAATGTACTCATCAATAGTCAATCCACCTCCTAGCTCGTGAGATAGAATATTTACCACCTCTCCTCGTCAGGATAATCCAGTGATAAAGTATATGTCCTCAATTTCTATACTGAGCGACATCCCATCAATATGAAAACTCTCAGAGTCTGGATATTAGTAATCCACTAGCATATGGAGAAGTCTTGGTTTGTCCCTCAGCCTTCCAAGACACCAAAAATTATACAAACCACATGTACATAATGCTTGTTGGGCCATTAAATCACCTTGCATGACCACTTCCACATCACCATGTTCCCTCTCCCTCCACTCTAAAACCATCCTACACAAAAAACAAGAGTTTTGATCATCATTTGCCCTTGAAAACCTCATTTAAGGCCTCATATGTGACTATTTGCAAAAAAACCGCGTATGTATGCGGGTTTGGGCATTTTTTTCACGTATGGCTAGCCCTATACGTGGAAAAAACCTTGATACCCACATGGGCCGAAATGTATAATTTAGGATGGCCTAGAAAATTAAATGGACCATGAAAACTTAAAAAATTTGCATGAAATAGGAAGAGGAGGACATGAGGAGTTACCTGGATCAAATGGTGTCGAATTTTGCCAGACGATGCTCCCGGAATTCACGTTGGAAGTTTTGAGCTCAAATGGGTAAAAATTTCAAATGATACGGAATTTTTAAATTTTTTACTATTTATAGATTTTTTTTGAAAATTTTTACCCACTTTCTATATTTTTGAACATTTCTGACCATTTTAGACCGTTTTGGACTAATTTGATGATGTAGAAGTCCATTTTGAGCGTGGTTTGACCTGTTCGTGTCGATTTCAGGTATTATGTCTAAACTGACATATAGGTTAGGTTTCACATCCATTTGCACTTTGCATGGCCTTATGACTGTTTCATTATAACCTTAGGTACAAACCCATTCTATCTTGTCACAGAACCTTCTTGTTGCTTTTAGAAGTGACATGATGTAAATGGTAGAGCTTGACCATACATGGGTACCCTAGTTAGCTCCTGTTTTGCATTTGGTGCCCATGCTGAAATTTTTCCTTTAGGGTGTGGGATTCCTTTGTATAGTACCGCCATAACTTTGCGCAAGAGCCTCATACTCCTCTTGATATTTTTTGCTGTCCTTTTTTCCTAGGACTCCCTTCTGTCAAGTTGTTATTGCATTATCATGAGTTTTTCTTGCCTTATTGAGCCTTAAGGCGACTTCCCTGACTTTTATTACCATCCTTATAGCCCGAGCTTATCTCATGTCTATCCAAGCAGAGCCATTTTACATATCTTTTGCAGCTTGATTCCCCATTTTTTACCAGGAGGGGAATTTCCACCGAGTGTCATTATCCTACACATGTTTCCTTGCATTGAGCATAGGTATGTTCCACTCCTTGGAACTAGTTTGTTTTCCCTTTGACACTTGTCTCCTCCTAGTTTGTAACTATAAATAACTTTTATTCTTTTTCAAGCTTTTCAAAATATTTGAAAAAGTCCAAAAAAATAAAAAAACCAAAAATCCGGATAGGAAAAGATGTTATCTTTGGCAGCAATCGAGTCGTGTCTCCTTCGAGCAGAGCACTGTATATCACATCTGTTGGTTGGGTTAATATTTTGACTTTAGGAGTTGTACGCATTTCTCTGAGTTTATCTCCATCGACTGGTTAAGCTTCCAGTCCCTATGGAGCCTCTATCGATGCCTCCTGTGTCGCAGAGATGTCCCAATTTTGTATATTGAGTCTATGCTGCCTACATTCATTCACCATTCGCCATTATGCTCTTGTTTGAAGGAAGTTGAAGCATGAGTCGGCCATTCCTCACTTTTCTTAACTTTGCATGTCAGCCATTCCTAGTATTGGTACTGGTTTGTGCACATTATGATCGAGGGTTTGTGCACATTATGATCGAGTCCTTCCACATTATATAACTTTGCTGAGTACATCATGTTGGATGATGGGGTATGCCTTAATTCCCTCCTTCCAGCGGATTTCATCCCATTGAATTCAAATCATTTATTCTGGGATAGGAGTCTAGAGTCATTTTGAGTGCCTTGAGACTTGTAGTCATCAGTGGCAGGTTCTCTCTACATCGACAGTTTTGGGAATACATCAATGTCCCCTAATCGATGGATTCTTTCAAGTGTTCAAGCTCAACACATTTATTCACACTTTTTAGATTGCACTCTAGTACCTCGATTCCCATTTTCATTATCGGTGGGTGATCTCGCATCTGTTAATGGTATACATTAATGACCAGTAATCAGATGATGGACTACTATGTTCGACCTCGACACCTTTATTCACATAGTAGGACATGTACTTGTAGTGGTTTGTGTTGAAGACTTTCCAGATTGGTGGCATTGTAGATATGCTAACTCCTTGATCATGCCAGTGTTCATGAGATTTCATCTCTCGTGACTTGATTCCAGTGTATGTCAGATATCTTTAGCCATTATGGAGATCTTGATCCATTGTATATCTTCAGCTTTCATGGAGATCATGATCCTTTGTATATCTTCATCATGGAGATTCCAATCTATCTATATTGTACGTGGCGATGACCACACATGTCATATTTTGTATCATGCCTATTCATGGCCATTGTACTCTTATGTATCTGGGACTGCTATATGTACTTGCAGTCATATGCAGAGATATTTGTACTATATTGTTGGATGGCTGGTTCTTCCACCTGGTTCTTCATCACTCCACTTCTGTGATGGACTTATAATGTATTTTGGCCATCGTATCTCCCCTCTACCCTCACACATTAGGGGGCATCTGTTACAGCTGATTTTACCACACATGGTAGATCACACATTTATGGCCTTCCATGTCCCTCTGCAGACTCTTTGGACCCCATGGACTATTTTTTAACTTTTGATGTTTCCAAGATCATCCCTAAAAACATGCATTATTTTCCATGCGCAACTTTTAAACCCATTCTCGTGTATATACGTGGATATAACCCTTAAACCCGCGTACATCGGGATGTGTGCAAAAGGTGAAAGATTTTTGGAGTTTTCCTTGATGTGGATCCAATTCGCTTGTCTCTTGGCCTTCCATATGCCTTTATATCGCTCGGATTTGACCTTCCATTACCCCATTGAAGCACTATATAAGGAACCCTTTGGATACATTGAAGAAGAGGAATTGAAGAGCAAGAAAACTATAGTCCATTGTTGCCATAGCTTTCTTATACTTGAGTCTGCATCCCTTTGTCCCTTGGAGCACTTGGTGTTCTTCCCAAGCTTGCCTTTGATTGTGAGCTTGCTATTGAGAGATGGAGGATTGAGGTGGTGGAGGCGCAAGTGGAGGACTCAGTTTCTCCGGTTTGCAGACGTGCCGACAGAGGTTGTCATTCTTGTAATATCTGATTTATATTAATCGAAATATATTTTCCTGTCTAATGATGTGCATTTAAATGAATATTGAATCCATGGATTCTTTTAATTGCTTATACATTATTGATTATATATGCTAGAGTAGGTCTAACACCATTATATAACATGCTTGTCTTATTTGCTGATTGTTGAGAGAGAAAATTGTTAACACAAGCGAGATTGGAAAAGCTCAATGGGGATCTACATCAACCATCTAGAATAAGGTATGTTTTGAGATCCTTTAGTGTTAGATTTTTTATTTATCTTGCATATTGGGAAGGGATTGATTTCTGTAGTTACTCTATCTGTTGTGGTACACCCCAATCCATAGGAAGTTATCTCTGTAACATTATCCATCCTTCATCCAGCTGATATTATAAGGCCGAGGATGTGGAGTGGTGACAAGACCTAGTTTCTTCACAAGATATTCATAAACAAACTTCTTCAGGCTACCATTATCCACAATCAAATGTAATGGATTGTTTTGAACCCATATCCATGTATGGAACAAGCTCTCTCGTTCCTCTTGGTTGACAATAGTCAAGGCTATCGGAGTGGTCAATGCCAATGTCAAAAGGGTTTATGCGTCTGGGTCATATTCTACTAGGGTTTTGTCGAACAAGTCGGAGGTCGACAATTTTTCCAAAAATGTATTTCAAGCCTTGCATTTAGACGTATCATGCCATGATGAATTATGGTAATCAAACCATTTCCCGGTAGGTGGTTGTTTGATATGTTCCCTTTTTTTCTTTTCGAGAGTTCTTTTTTCCATGATCTTGATTTGGTGGGCTCGAATGAGAAGGGTGTCTTTACTTGTTGAAGTCGGTTGGTGACTTCTCATCGAATGTTCAACCTGTCAACTTGGTTGCGAAACATACTTTTCCTTTCTGTTTATATTCAAGCTTACTAGTGTAGTGGAATGCACCCGCAAGTGCACTGATAGTCATAAACTCCATCTCTTGCTGAATGTATGGGGACAATTCGCTGGTGTACTTCAAAACAAGCAATTTATGTTCTTCTTGGACGCCAACGCTCACCATGAATTGATATAGCTTATAGGTGTAACTCTGCATGGACTTGTATTTTCATTGCCTTATCTTCTACCACATCTTATAATGTTGTTCATTGTACTTGAACAAGTAGAACTCCTTTTGGACGTACTCGACAAATTTATCCCATCTATCTATGGCGTCTTTGTCTTTCACCATCTTTGTTGCTGGATTCTCCCACTAGTAGTGCAAAGAGGTTGACATATTTAAGGATGCAATGGTGATCTTTGTAGATTCTGAGAGTTGATTCATAGAGTAATATGATTCCAGTTGTTGTACCCAATTGTCTACAGATTCTATGTCAATATTTCCTTCTAAATTTGGTATGTTCAAGTTCATTTGCACTTTGAATGGACTGATTTTGTTGGAGTTGGATCTCATCGAGGATCCTCTTGTGGTCAAGGTGAATCACATGAGAATCTCATTGAACTGGGTGAACATTTTTGTTTGTTGTTGGGAAAGTGCTTTCTCTATGAGTTTCTCTATCTCGTTAGTTGTGTGTCTATTGTTTGTTTCTTCGGCTATCTTTGATCTAGTGGTGTGAGTAGATTGATACTCTGAATTCGAAGGTAGTGTCTACTTGGATTGTTAAGTTTGAGAGTGTGTTGAACCTGCATAAGTCAGGTAACCTCGATAGAAGTGTCTACACACCACTTAAGCACAAAAAAGATATGAATATTTTCTGATACTGATGATCTGCGAACCCAGGCGCACAACAAAAGAAACATTTCGATTGAATAAATCGAGTACTATTATGGCAAAAAATATTAAGAATAAGTAAAGAAAGAAATACTTTACACAAGAAAAACATACACACAGACAATATGCAAGAGTTCAAACCAAACTCTTTTGTTTCATTATTGTTCTATTACTTTTTTGTATATTACAATAGTGTACATGATTATATAGAGTGTTGAGAACACTTGGGTTGTCTTCCAGTTACGTTCAGTTACAAGAAGTTGGAACGGTTCAAAAGTTCAACCATTACAATACACGACTAAAAGACAGAGAGACAATCTGTTATAGTTGTTTCGATCGCTAGTGTCAACGATGCATGTGGAAGTGATGAAACTGTCAGGGTTGTGTCTAGGTTTGGACTTTCCAAAGTCGATGTTGAACCCATTGGAGTCAACAAACAATGATAACTACTGGGTGGATCAAAATTGTTCAAATTTTATCCAACATCGATGAAACTCACTAATGTGGAAAGGTACTCTCAGGAGAGATTCAATCCCTTTAGAGAAGCATGTAGTCCGTTTTTCTTTGTAGAGTGTCATCTCATGTTGAAAATGTCAAGCGAGGAAGGTTTCAAGAGGAGGCCCTCTGATAGGAGGAAATATCTATGCATGTTTCTACTTTCCTTTATGTTTTCCACCATCCTTATCATCCACTAGTTCATCTCCCATCCTTTCCAGCCATACCTCTTCTATTGTCCGAAGACCAATTGATTCCTTTCTATAGAGGGAATCAATACCTTTTCTGAAGCTATACCCAATAGCATACTTATGGAAATATGATTTTCTTTCATACAAAATGTACACAAAATGATCTACTTTTTCACATGCATTTTATTACACATTAGTTCTCTATGTCTAAAATCAAGTGGCACGAAATTAAAAGCATCACGTCTGATCTCTTTCAAGCTTCGCCACAACATAATTTCACTTTTATATCCTCAAATGAGCCGAAAATTATTAGTTTCTATGGAGTAAATGGATTATGAGACCTTATCCAATGGTATAACAAATGACCAAAATAGTTCCACACAGGATATTAGAAAGGATGATCATGACAATGGTAAAGGATTGGTTAATCCCACATAGGTTTTCCTAGTTCCAAGAGGGCCTTGAATAATGGATTATATTAAATCCACGACCGTATACTACCTTCAGATATAAAGAACTTGATTCTTGTGATCTAATTACAAACCTCTCTTCCCGATGGGGCTACACAAACATAAAAAAAACAAGATCCATGAAGTGGCAATGTCACTGTAGTTGTTAAGATCTACTGCTACAAGACAAAAATTATAGAAATGTGATACTTTTGCCACAAAATTGTAGAATAAAAGAAAATTATTTTTCCACAACATTACTTAACCATCAAATCGATTTCTCAATGTTTTTCCAAAACAATGATAATTGAAAAATATGTGAATCTTGTGCTAAGCATTCTTCTTCATAATAAAAAACCCAATTTTCTACATCTTAAATAGATACATTCACATAGACTTAAAGAAGGATGTAACATACATGTAAACACACAAATGACTTCATTGAAATAGGTAAAACAAACAATTGTCATGATTAGTTAACCATATTCTTAAAATAACAACAAATTAAGCATTTAAGCATTATTATTAATACTTAAGTAAAAACAATATGTTTACCATGCATAATTATTATTGTGTACATTATCATTTTTAAAATTGAATAATACAATCAAATCAATTATTTTGACTACTGAGTTAACAACATATGGTAATTTGGTAAACTATCTTAGTCGTGGCGCATTAAACGATCACGCCTTGTGTAAAGAGAAAACAAAAATATATAAGTGTTTTATCCATTCCACAATCCCACAATTAATGTGATCCTTCACCTCCGATATGGATACCACAGATGCTTCCATCCTGGGCCAACTAATCTCTTTGAATACACGTATGAATATTAGCTTGGCCCTTGTGGAATGAACTAATCTCTTTGAATGCACTTAATAATATCTTTAATGAACGAACTAACATCTATGTTCAATGCAAGAAAAATGTTACTCTTGACTTTAAATAATATAAACTTGTTCTTATATATATACATTTCATTGATTTTTAAAAAAATGACTTTTTGTTACCCCTTTTCCTACTTAATAAATGTTTTATATTAAAAAACTCCCAAAAAATTACACCCCTAACTTTTTGTTATCCCAATGCCATATTCTTCACTCAATATCCTATAAAAAAAAAGTTAAGCTAAACTCTTTGAAAATTCCACATTCTTAAAGGGTAATGGGGAGTGAGACTGTAACACCCCAGTTTTGACCCCATTTGCATTAAAGGTACATGATGTATATATTGTAATCGATCATGGTGAGTAGCTAAAGGCAAAATCCCCACCATCGATTTGGTTGTATTATGTTTCAGCAATTGAGATCATTGCTGATGGTATATCATGCTATCCGACACATAATAGTTTTGCATCATGTAAATATGCACATTCATTAAAATAAACCTACAGCCATCTACGATGATGCAACGTTAAATGAAAAGGGCATGATTTCCTAAGGTTAAGGGGGGGGATTGTCTAACCCGTGAGAGCCATTGGGGAAAATCCATGTGTCAGCCACTAAACTACTGTTAGTTGAGGGCAGTTATTTGCTGAGTAGTGGTGGGTGGCAGGCCTGTCCACACACACCCTCCTCTAGCTGGGTCATTCCATTCACGTGGGGGAAAGGAAACCAACAAAAAATGCTTCAACTCTCCCACTCTCTCTAGTCTGCTCCCCTTCACGCACCGTTTGGGAAAACTATCCATCATTTTTGGCTGTTCATTTTCCTCACGCGGAGGGAGATAAAAATGACTCATGATTCTATCTGGGGGGTTTGTTCTTCCTTCTCTCACACCAATTGCCAGTCTGTGGATAGATTCTTCCTCCTGTTCATGCAGGGGATCATTCCCCTTTTTCCCATTTCCGACTGTGTAATGTACCGTGGCTTCATTGTTGAGAAGGGATCGTTGTTTTCCCATGTTTGCTGGCTGTGTCTGGACGGTGTAATGTCATGTTACTTGATCGTCGAACCATGTCTATTGTCTTCCCTGATCAATGGCTACTGTGAGCACCTATGTGGTGTTGTTTATGTTTTCCTCCACGCTTCGGAGCTGCTATAGGTTACAATTGTGTTGTTTTGGCCACGAAAGGGCCAAGAATAACTCAGGGACTGTTTTCCCCTATCAAAGCTGTAATTGCTGGTTTTGCTGCATGCATGCAATGGTTGGTATTTGGACTGTGTGGAGTGGAGTTGAAGGCTGGGTATGCTTGAGAAACCTTGGTTTGGGATCCACACAGACAGAGTTAGATGTTTGTCTTTCTTCTCCATAACCCCGAAAGAGCACTGGCAAGGGAAGTTAGGGCCTGAGGGACTGTGAGGTAGAGAAGGGACTGATTCCTGGTGTAGGGTGTGTGTGGGTGTCTTAGAGGTTAGGCTAGCTCTAGTGTAGGCATTCTTAGCTCTTCCATGAGCTCACCAGCTTAGCATTTAGCTTCTCCCAGCTCGTTGATAGCCTGATAAGCCCTACTGCGTGGGCTTGGCTAATTTGTGTACCTTGGCTATGTGTAAACTTGCTTAGTCCCTTATTCCTTGGGGAATCATGACCATCTTGGGGGTGGTAGTGTTGCTGAGAGATTGATGAGCATGCTGGCCTATGGTTGGGTGGAACGTTGCAGCGATGTAGCTGGTTGTGGGACAAGTTCTTTATGAGATAAGTATCCTTGTCTATTTCTTGCCTGCAATTATGTTTACTGTTAATGAACTATGATGAACATGTGTATGAATGACTGTTGTTTTGCTTCCACTGAAAATATGTATGATTATGCATCTTATTATTTTTGATGTTTTAAGAATTTTATGTATGTTCATGTTAATGGGGCTAGTTTCCCGGTCTGTTTGATGGTTTAGTAGCGTCCTCTTTGTCGGTCAGAGGGTCGGAGACGTTACAGTATGGTATTAGAGCAAAGGTTGCAGCATGGGACTAAATGGGCCATGAAGATGCAGTGACAGAGCCATCATTGTAGCATTGGGCCTCAAAGGGCCATGAAATATCACCTAGCAAAGATCAGAAATCAGAAAAACTTCAAAAAATTTACAGGTGCTGAACTCGTCGAATCATCAGAGGACTAAGTGAGAAGATCCTCTGATACAGTGAAAAGTATAGGTTGAAGGCCACCCGACGAGGGATAGGTAGAAAGAATTTCGAAAATTTTTCTTAAGGGCCTAAACCGTCAGCCCATCAGGAGACTAAGTGTAAATCTCTTCCGGTGCAGCGGAATACTTTGTCGGAAGACCATCCGACGAGGGACCGGCGGAAGGAAATCCACAAAAGTTTTCTAAGTGTAAGACTATTGGCTCATCGGAGGACTTAGTGGGAAGCCCACCCGATGCAGTGGCCAGATTAGTCTAAAGAACCTTCGATGCAGACCCCGGTGGTGGTGAAATTAGTTATCCAGATTGGCGACATTTAGTTGATTTCATCGCCAATGATTAGACGATGGGAGCATCGAAATGACGGCCCTATATGGATAAGGGTCACCGAAACATCAGCGAAATTAGTGAACGAATTGGCGAAAATTAGTGGATAGGGTCGTCGAAATGCCACTGCCATCGGAGAGACTTAGTGAAGGAAACCGCTGATACATTGGCAAAAGATAGTGGATGAAACCGCTGAAACGTCGGCGGAAAATAGGTGAAGAATGAGCTACGGTTTCAACGAAGATCTACCGAAGATCGTCGAAGCATTGGTGAGAATCAGAGGATGAATGAGCCAATGCAGTGGCAAGAAAATTTTCAAAAATTTGTCTAAGTGTTAAAAACCATCGGTGATCGACGCCACTAAGATGAAGGGATCGTCGATGATACGTCGATGGAAATTAGACAGGGAGAATGCTGAAACGTCGGCTCACTTAGTCGGAACCATTGGCAAAATTTAGATGATGGAATCACCGACGTGGTGGCGGACGTTGGAAAAAGTTAGTTGAACGGACCGCCGATGGGCATAAAAAAATATTAGTTGTTCGTGTGCCCGTCGTTGCGGCTGTTTATTGGACTATCCACCCAACGGACAGTTGTTCCGACCGCCGATACCATAGTGGTTAGTTGATCCGATTGCTGACAGGGTTATGGCCGCGAAACACGCAGGGATTTTGCTGCCCATTGTTGTGGCTGCCTAAGGGACTGTTCACCTGATGAATAGTGCATCCGACCGCCGATGCAGCGTATTGAATCAATCCCCTCACCGATACCATAGTGGGTAACATTTTTTATTGCCGACACATCGGAGGAAATTTACTGTTTGGATCACTGCAAGGTCGAAAGATTTTAGTGGTTTGGGTCGTCGACACAGCAGACCCGTTCAGTTTAGGATCGCCGACACATAGTAGAGTTCCGATCTGCTGATAGGGTTATGACCACAGAAACCCTAGTGAGTTTGATTGTCGCCGTTGCGGCTGCCTAGAAAACTAGCTGCCCGATGATTAGTGTTTTCGATTGCCGATATGCAGTAGTCCTTAGCATTGCCAATAAATGATAAAGGGCTCAGAAGCTTAGATGGATGGGGATCCGAAACAGCGGAAGATGTTAGTTGTTTGACCGTTGATGAATAGTCCTTGGCATCATCAATGTCATCTAGAAAGCTTACATTAGAGAAATATAGTTGAGGGAACCGTCGATACAGCAGAAACTTATAGCTGATAGGACTGTCGATGAGCAGCGGGGAAAATTAGTGGTTTTGGCCACCGAAACATTGGAACATTAGTTGGGATGAGACTCGATCCTGTACAAGGAAATTTGGGTTTTTTGAAGTGGATTTTTCAAGCAATTTTCAACTATTTTTTAGTGGACATTTCAGCAGTTCCAGGGCTGAAAAGGAAGAAGAATTATAGGTGGCTGAAGTTGGCAATTCAGACCAAAATAGAGTTGTGTGTTTTGCCTAAATTTGATGAAAATCATCATGTTAGAAGTGGTGTGGTTTTCAAACCCGAGGTCATAATGAAGCATGTGGATAGGAATTGGAAATATTTTCCAGCAGGGAACAAGGGGGAATCCTCAGAGTTCGAATGCGGTGCTGCAAAGTACTAGTGGCTGTTAGTATGGACAAACCAGATGTTGTGTGGAAGAGGAGTTCCATACAAAGATGAGGGATTTGAAAAGGGAAATTTCCTTAAACCCTGTCTTGCTAATTATAATTACATTTATAAGTTTCATACATGAAATGTATGAAGATATGCCTTGCATGCATAGGATATTGCATGTTGGTAAGAGTAGTGAGAATTATACATGTATAATGAACCACTAATGGTAATTATTGCATTGGTGTTGGAATTAGTGGGAAAACCAATGACAACTTGGACATGGCGGAATATGTTGATGATGCTGATGAATGTGACCATCAACCCTACGAAGAAAGGGATAAAGAAACAAGCCCAGAATCAAAAGTTGGTGAGCAAATTCTGCAATCTCCTGCAAAGGACCAACCAAATTGGTATGTCAAGGGTGTAAGTAGGACCCATGAAGGTAAGAGTTTAATTATGACAATTGCATGGAGTGGTAAAAGAAAGAGGTCTCATACCATGTGGGTATTTGAACTTTATACTGCATTCATAGATAAATGTGTCATGCCTGTATTATGTTGTTATGAGCTTAGTAGCCCAAGGAAAGTAAGCACTGATGATCTTGATTATAGTCATGCATCCTATATGAAGTAGTCATGGTTGGGCCATGAATGGTATGTTTGAATGCATAGTATTCCTGAATCAATGCAAGGTAGCATTGAGTGGGTATGCATTAAAAGATCTTATAAATCTTGTAGTTATGCATTGAATGGATGCATATGAAAAGTATAAGTAAATGTTGTAGATATGCATACATGAGTACAGGTGCAAATGTTGTGATGCAATGCATGAATGCATAAAGATAGTGCATGTGTCATTATGGAATAGTTAAATCCCTGCCCAAGAATGGACATGAATGAGCTCATGTGCCTGTTCGGAAGGCATGAAAAATATGAAAGTCTCCTTGATGAGACTTGGACTGTCATGCCAATTGGGCAATAAATTGACTGATTTTAATGCCTATATTATGCTTGGTCTAACAAAATTTCAATGATGCATTTCACAGGTGAGAAAAGTGAAGTCCAGTGTGCACATTGATCATGGCAACAGACCAAAAGCTGCTGGACTTGGCTGGGAGTCTTATTCAAACAATTGCCAAGACCCAAGAAAATGTTGGAAAGATGCTCAAGGTACATAAAATTCCCTAGACTTGGGGATGAACCGAAAGCTGAGAACTAGCAAGAGAAGTTCCTGGAAGCCGAGGGGCTTGGTCCTGAAAGTTCAAGTAAATAATTGAACGTGGGACAGATATGCAAAATTTTGATGTGCAAATGGTATATGTATTCCTATGTATTAGAACACCGAGGACAGTGTTATTCCAAGAGGGAGGGGATTGTAACACCCCGGTTTTGACCCCGTTTGCATTAAAGGTACATGATGTATATATTGTAATTAATCATGGTGAGGAGCTAAAGGAAAAATCCCCACCATCGATTTGGTTGTGTTATGTTTCAGCAATTGGGATCATTGCCGAAAGTTAATCATGCTATCCGGCACATAATAGTTTTGCATCATGTAAATATGCACATTCATTAAAATAAAATTACAGCCAGCTATGACGGTGCAACGTTAAATGAAAAGGGCATGATTTCCTAAGGTTAAGGGGGGAGATTGTCTAACCCGTGAGAGCCATTGGGGAAAAGCCAAGTGTCAGCCACAAAAATACTATTAGTTGAGGGCAATTATTTGTTGAGTAGTGGTGGGTGGAAGGCCTGTCCACACGCACCCTCCTCCAGCTGAGTCGTTCCATTCACGTGGGGGAAAGGAAACCAACAGAAAACGCTGCCACTCTCCCACTCTCTCCAGTCTGCTCCCCTTCACGCACCGTTTGGGAAAAATATCCATCGTTTTTGGCTGTTCATTTTCCTCACACAGAGGGAGATAAAAAGGACTCATGATTCTATGTGGGGGGTTCATTCTTCCTTCTCTCACATCGATTTTTGGTCTGTGGATAGGTTCTTCCTCCTGTTCACACAGGGGATCGTTCCCCTTTTTCCAAATGTTGACTATGTAATGTGACGTGGCTTCACTGTTGATAAGGGACTGTTGTTTTCCCACATTTGATGGCTATGTCTGGATGGTGTAATGTCCTGTTGCTTGATCGTCGAACCATGGATGTTGTCTTCCCTTATCGGTGGTTGCTGTGAGCACCTATGTGGTGTTGGTTGTGTTTTCGTCCACGCTTCATAGCTGTTGTAGGTTACAATTGTGTTGTTTTGGACATGATAGGGCCAAGAATAACTCAAGGACTGTTTTCCCTTGTCAAAGCTGTAATTGCTGGTTTTGCTGCATGCATGCAGTGGTTGGTCTTCGGACTATGTGGAGTGGGATTGAAGGTTGGGTATGCTTGAGAAACCTGGGTTTGGGAGCCACACAGACAGAGTTAGATGGCTGGATTTCTTCTCCACAACCACGAAAGAGCACTAGCAAGGGAAGTCAGGGCTTGAGGGACTGTGAGGCAGAGAGGGACTGATTCCTGGTGTCGGGTGTGTGTGGGTGTCTTAGAGGTCAGGCTAGCTCTAGTTTCGGTGTCTTTAGCTCTTCCATGAGCTCACTAGCTTAGCATTTAGCTTCTCCCATCTCCTTGATAGCCTGATAACCCCTACCGCGTGGGCTTGGTTGATTTGTGTACCCTGGCTATGTGTAAACCTGCTTAGTCCCTTATTCCTTGGGGAATCATGCCCAGCTCGGGGGTGGCAGTGTTGCTGAGATATTGATGAGCACGTTGGCGTATGGTTGGGTGGAACATTGCAGGGACATAGCTGGTTGCAGGACAAGTTCTTTGTGAGATAAGTATCCTTGTCTATTTCTTGCCTGCAATTATGTTTACTGTTAATGAACTATGATGAACATGTGTATGAATGAATGTTGTTTTGTTCCGCTGACTATATGTATGATTATGCATCTTAGTATTTTTGATGTTTTAAGCATTTTATGTATCTTCATGTTCATGGGGCTAGTTTCCCAGTCTGTTTGATGGTTTAGTAGAATCATCTTCGCCGATCGTAGGGTCGGGGACGTTACAGAGACTTTTATTGTGTCTCTTTTAGGTGTTGCCTTTGCTTGGGGTTCTCTTTTAGTACATGTGGCCACATAATTGAGATTCTCTTTATACTTGAATAAAGTTTTGGATGGGTGTTTCCTTGTGCATCTACTCATATATATTTGTTTGTTTTTACACAACATTTACCAGAGTCGATTACACACCGCTCACATATTTCCTCCCAAGCATCTCTCACACACACACACACACACACACACACACACACACACAAACATACACACACACACACATAGAGAGAGAGAGAGAGAGAGAGAGAGAGAGAGAGAGAGAGTTCACTATGATACTAGCTATATATGGGGATTTATTTAGTGTGATTTTATTTTAATAAAATGGAAGTTTGCTATATTCAGTAAGGAAAAAACATATTAAGACTTTACCGTGTTCATAAAAATTTATATGCAAAATTATATTGTTATAATTGATATTTCCATTTACATGGTAAGGTATAAAGAAGGAACTTAACACTCTTTGGGAAAGGAAGAAAAAAAAGAAAGAAGACTGAGCCTCTCATTTTTAAATTTACCATTTTGACAAGGCCAAGTTCTTATAGGAAAATTTTCCACCTTTCTCCCTGCTTTTTTATATTGGGTCTCCTTTGGATGAGAATATACAATATAAAGAATATAAGAGAGTAAACTCAACTCGCTTGGAGGTTTATTATAATTGATATACCTTTACTTGGGAGGATAACAATCATTCTTCCTCACCACCCAAGCTACATGAGATAAATCATAAACATAAAATGACAACATCAAAAATAAATAAAACATTTCTCTACTAAAAATCTCTTTCTCTGTAAGATTTTTAATCTTAAACTCTTACACAATAAAATTTATAACATAAATTATAAATTCTAAAAGATAAAATTTATATCACAAATTATAAATTCTAAAAGTTAAAATTTATATTATTATTATTAGAGATCACTGCTAAAATCTTATATAAACTTCTTTCACCTTAGTGTTTCTGTAATTTCTGGTCGCTGTTCGCCATGGTGAAGGGATCGACTCTGACATCATCTCATGAAAGTGCATTTAATAACAAATTCGATTGATTGGAGATTCCGTACGACTGTATCCGATTGCATGAGTTGTTCCAAGACCTGCAGCACGACAAAATATCACTAGATTTGTGGTAGTAATTTGTTTTCATAAATTAAAATACACCAATATGTAACTCGTTTATTTATATCTAATTTTACTGCTTTACACCATTTTTTTATTAGCTAAAATGTAAAGTAGTGTTCCGTCATTAATGATGCAAAAAGATATAAAAATATGATTGTAAGAAGCATGATTCATACGGTAATAATTGAGATTGTAAAAAGCATGATTCATACGGTAATAATTGAGTAGGTAACTGAGAACAGAATAATGAGGTAAGTTCCCCTTCGAGGTCATTCATTTCTCAAATGCTAATAGCAATCACGACAATAATAAGAGGCAAATCAAAACCTATATCATTATTTTGCCCGGCCTTATTTCATTTCCTTCACTTCAGAGAAGAGACACCATCCATGTTGGCATAATGGATGACCTATTTGGGATATAAATAAATGAGCTACATATTGGTGTATTTTAATTTATGTTCACATAATTTATAACAATAAAAATATATATTTTTATTTGATAAAATATAAAGTATTGTTTGGGTTTCGAACTAGCGGGTTAGGGGACTCTAACTAGCGGGTTAGGGCCTGCCGGGTCTAACATTTTTTAGGGTTCTGATCCACGTAGACCTATACGAGTGGGGATATGTAGGCATCATGGTCGGAGCCAGAAGATATTTTAATAATGAAAAAAATACAAAAACATTTTTTTTTATTTGATAAAATATAAAGTAGTGTTTGGGTTTTTAATAATGAAAAAAATATAAAATCAGAGACACTATCCATGTTCACACATTGTTTGTGTATATTTAATTAATTAATTAGCTCATTACTTTGTGTATAATTTTGTTTTTCACAATTTTTTTAGATTATATATTTAAAAATCTAATTTTAATAATAAGAAACTATAACTTAATTTAATTTATTTATTTATATACAATCTACATTATAATGTGTACTCTACCTATTTTTTCATACTTACTTTACCTTTTTCACATTATCTTATTTGCAAAAATATTATGTAGGTATTTTTACAAAAATATTATATAGTATTTATATAGCTATTTATAGTTTAATAAAATTGTTGTCACTCTTAAATTTATGTATAATCTCCACGTTGTATAGTCTATCTTTTTCACATTAATTTATATAAAAAACTGTTAATGTTTAAGTAATATTTGTATAATTTAAAAAAAAAAATGTTTAAGTAGTATTTTTGCAAAATTTTCATATACTTTTTGGATTGTTAAAAAATGAAAAGAATAAATTCAAATAAAGTTAACTTATATTTAATTGAAAAAGTTTTAAAAATCTATCATTAAAATTGTAAAGGTATTTGAGCATCATTTATAAAAAATAAAAATAAAAATTTAAAAATTTATCACTAAAATTGTTTTCAATTTTTTTTATTTATATACAATCTACATTATAATGTGTACGCTACCTTTTTTTTTTATACTTTACCTTTTTCACATTATCCTATTGCTAAAATATTATGTAGGTTTTTTTACAAAAATATTATATAGTATTTATGTAGTTTAGTTTCATAAAATTGTTGTCACTCTTAAATTTACGTATAATCCACAATCCACTTTGTATATTCTAAATATTTCACATTAACTTATTATAAAAAAAATGTGTCTGTTTAAGTAGTATTTTTGAAAAAATTTCATGTACTGTTTGGATTGTTAGAAAATGAAAAGAATAAATTCAAATAAAGTTAACTATTTTATTTAAATAAGAAATAAAAGGATTTTCTTTTTACCAAATTGATAATAATATTCATTATAATTTTAATATATTAAAATCGTTCTTGAAAGGTTATGGTATAAAATAAACTTTTATAATATATCTAAATTTAATCTCATTTGTAAGAAAATTAGTATGATATTTATAATCTTGTTATTCTTGGAAATTCTCTTTTATTATCTAACATAAATTAATAGAAAAAATCTATCACTAAAATTGTTTTCATTTTTATTTTATATACAATCTACATTACACCGCATTACACCCTCTAATCTACCTTATTTCATACTTACTTTACCTTTTTCACATTATCCTATTGCAAAAATATTATGTAGGTTTTTTTACAAAAATATTCTATAGTGTTTATGTAGTTATTTATAGTTTAATAAATTTGTTGCCACTCTTAAATTTATGTATAATCCATAATCCACAATCCACGTTGTATATTCTAGCTTTTTCACATTAACTTATTATAAAAAATGTATTTGTTTAAGTATTTTTGCAAAATTTTCATATACTACTTGGATTGTTAGAAAATGAAGAGAATAAATTCAAATAAAGTTAACTATTTTTTTAAAATAAGAAATAAAAATGATTTTATTTTTACTAAATTGATAATAATATTCACCATAGTTTTAATATATTAAAATTGTTCTTGAAAGATTATGGTATGAAATAAACTTTTATACTATGTTTAAATTTAATCTCATTTATAATTTTTTTTTTAACAATGGTATGATATTTATAATCTTGTTATTTTTGGAAATTCTCTTTTATTATTTAACATAAATTAATAGAAAAGTTAAAGAATAAGTATAAGGTTTAAAATTTGATTTATCACATATTTATTGAGAGTAAATTATCAAATTAAAATTTTGAAAAAAATATTATTAATTATTAATTTGAAAGACATATAATTAACAAATGTATATGAGTATGTACAAAATTAAAAGTTGTTTTTTCAAATCAAGGTATCATTTAAAAGTGGAAAAAATAAGTTGAATATTAACCATAAATTAAAAAAAACAATTTAAATGCTCATACTTATTTGTACCATCTAGAAATGACACTTTTCATTTATCATGATTCATGAAATTATATATATATATATATATATATAATTTTTAAATTCACTTAATAATAATCCATCTTCAATTATATATATATATATGTTCACGGGTCATATGCATAAACATCATTTGTAACCCATTGTTGACCATGGTTAAACAAAGTCAAACATGGTTTGCTAAAGTCAACCATGGCTAACCATGGTCAAACTAAAGTCAAGCATGGTTAACAAAACTTAACCCACGTTAACTAAAGGAAAACATGACTCACTAATGTCGAGCATGGTTCACTATGGTCAAACTAAAGTCAAGCATGACACAACCAAATATGTGACACATGAATAATGTGACATCCGTTCATCAAGGGTTGTGTCGCATTGTGATTTTTATCAAGGGTTATGTTGCATTTCAACATTCATCAAGGGTTATACATTGTAACACTCATGAAAGGTTATGTCGCATTTCAACAATACGCAAGATACGACACATTAATAATATGACATTTGATGTTTAGAAAAACACATTCATAATGTGACTTTTGACGTCCATCATTGTAAAATTCATCAAGGGTTATGTCATATTCTGATGTTTATTATGGTTATGTTGCATTCTAACATTTCTTATGGATTATTTATTAAGGGTTATATTTCATTGTGACATTCATCCATGGTACATTCCTTAATGCCTTTGTCACATTGCGATATTCATTGACACTTATGTTGGATTGAAACATTCCACCTTTGTACATTCCTTAATGGTTTTGTCGCATTGCGAGATTCATCGAGAGTTATGTTGGTTTTCGATGTTCATAAAGGAATATATTGGATTACGACATTTATCAATACTTATGTTGGATTGCGACATTCCTCAATAGTGCATTCCTTAATGGTTTTGTTGCATTGGGACATTCATCGCAATGATCAAAACATTTATTCATGGATATTGAAATTCATCATTCCTCAATGCTTGTTTCACATTATTCGCCATCATGTTGTGAGCATTTTCTTTATATATATATAAAGTCATTTGACAAATGAAATGGTTTAAACCATCCACATTCTACATAGTAATGTAGAATGTTATGGGTGTGTGCAAGAAGATGAGGGACCTTTTTGTGCACGTTAGATGCAATAGAAACCTGAAAAATCAGGCATCCCTCAACTTACTTGGATTTT
>LPNX010222178.1:1363-14395 GCA_001517045.1 Pseudotsuga menziesii | reverse complement strand
TATATATATATATATGTCATAGTCACTTTATACACGCATATAGATTTCTTCATAAATTATGAATCATGATTGATAATTATAAATCCGCTGATTATTTGAATCAGCGAACATTTAGATAGATATCAACTAGAAGACTGGAAGTTACATAAATTCCCCGCATGCTGTCCGATTTGAATAAAATCTAAGTTGCCAAGAAACTTGGGTACGGGTAAGTCACTTTTTGAAAAAGGATACTTGGGTACGTCACCTTTTGAAAAAGGGTACTTGGGTACATCAGAGATACTATATATATATATATATATATATATATGTGTGTGTGTATATATGTTATATGTATATATGTCATAGTCACTTTATACATGCATATAGATTTCTTCATAAATTATGAATCATGATTGATAATTATAAATCCACTGATTATTTGAATCAGCAAACATTCAGATAGATATCAACTAGAAGACTGGAAGTTACATAAATTTGTTAAATCATTGTACCAGGTAGCTGTAACAGAGAATCAAACTCAGACATGAAAGTACACTTGAAATCTTATTTTGAACATCTATTTGTACTGCTATTACAGGCAATAAAAATTTGAAAATTGCCAAATATATTCCTAAGTTGATGCGAGTGTATTTCTCAATATTAAATACATATATATATTTTTTATGTACATATTTGGTAGTCAAATTATGTTCCATGAACACAACCATAAAAACATTCATTGTAAATTTGAACAGTGTTGCAAAGTGTTCGACACAAGTCCGGAATCAGACTCCATACATAGTTAGCAGAAAATTAGTTCAGATTTGGTGAGGGGTCATTTCATTTTCCCCAATGAATTGCATTTTATTGAGTCAGCAGTACCCATGGAGTACCCAAACACGGGGTACGAAGTACCCAAACACGGGGTACGGCATACCATTTCGCCTATAAGCACCCCTTTTTTTATAAGGGAGTCTCGAGTACTGGGACCAGTATAGGGTACCGAAGGAGACATACCCTACGAGTACCCAGGTACCTGGTACAGGTGCATGTTCCCTACCCCCGGGTACGGGTATCCTGGCAACATAGGATTTTATCCTAAAAGATATCAAAGTTAAACTCTCAAATTTTTGTAATCCTAATGGAAAAACTTTTCTGCCCTTTATTTGATTTTTGTGAAATTATGGAGCTGTAAAAAAACCAAAATAAAGCAGAAAAATGTTTGTTTATCCATATCTTGGTTAAAAACACAAATAAAACCTTAATCGGTATATTCACTTTCAATCAATCTGTGCTATATATTATAGAGTGGTGAAAGCGCAGTAGTGCTGTAGCCTCCACAAAGGTTTGACTCCCTTCAAAGTGGCTAGAACCCTCACACAAGGAAGTTAATGCAAACTCATTTTAAAAATTTAAATGGGGAGTAAATGATGCATACAGAGAGGGGGAAACTTGTTAAAAAATTGGGTTAAAATAATTGTATGTAATCCACAGGAAAATTAGCAAACAAGGAAACCAACTTAACTTGGTTATCAGGATGCATCCCAGATACCACCAAAGTCTGACCTGATACCAATACGATGTGCATAAATATAGCATCGGGTTCAAAAAATTAACTCCTCCTTTCATGAAAGTATTCACACCTGCAGTAATGAAGCCTCAGAAAGTGCCTAACAGAAGCTAGAACCAAATGGAAAACGCAGATGAAAGAGTTACATCCAGATAAAAATACAACCACTTATGCTACCGCCATATCAAACCCACGAACTAACCCGCCAACTAGAATATGGTTACATCGTTGCCCTGGTACAACACCCCTAGCAGGGCTGGACGTAGCCTCTCCTCCGTTGGTGTGCTGGTGCTTGATTGCTTCTACCCAAAAAACAATAAACAATACCATAAAATACAGTATTGTCATGTAGCATACTAAACCCCCCTTGCCACCTTAATACGGGGCAATGTATTTTTGAAATTTAATAACATACTTTATTGCCCCAATATGAACGGTTGTGCAAGAAAATTGCCTAGCAACCGCGCCCCCAGTGGTCTCATTCAATATCCCCTTTTGACCTTTAACTTCTTTAATCTTTTAGCTTCCCCTACATAACATGTAGGACATTTTTGAAGCTTGGATATTCTCAAAATCAAATGGTAGATCCTTTTTGTACAAGGGCATTTTCACATTTGGATAGCTCTGTAACTACCCAAATGACAATATTTATCCTCACTACAAGTCCATATGAGCAGGCCGCTTTTGGATGTAAACTAGATTGGTGTATGAGGTAAGCTTGGATATTCTCAAAATCGAATGGTAGATCCTTTATGTACAAAGGCATTTTTACATTTGGACAGAGCTCTGTAACTACCCAAATGACAATATTTATCCTCACTACAAGTCCATATGAGCAGGCCGCTTTTGGTTGTAAACCAGATTAGCGTCCATATGAGCAGGCCGCTTTTGGATGTAAACTAGATTGGTGTATGAGGTAAGCTTGGATATTCTCAAAATCGAATGGTAGATCCTTTATGTACAAGGGCATTTTTACATTTGGACAGCTCTGTAACTACCCAAATGACAATATTTATCCTCACTACAAGTCCATATGAGCAGGCCGCTTTTGGTTGTAAACCAGATTAGCGTATAAGGAAATTATCTGTAACAATTCTATATCTCTAAATCAATCACATCCATGTCAAGTAGCTCATTTATGTACAAGGGTATTTTCACATTTGGACAGCTCTGTAACTACCCAAATGACAATTTTTATCCTCCCTACTAGTCCATACGAGTAGGCTGCTTTCGGTTGTAAACTAGATTGGTGTGAGTCCATATGAGCAGGCCAGGCAAACATTTCCTAGGGAGACTCAAAACAACATTTATAAAATACTTTTGTGGGTACTATTGACCCAAAATACAACAGAGGTTTTACCTCAAGACTTTTACATGACCAAGTACATCAATGACATCTCCGAAACGAGAAATAACATCTCTGAAAGGAAAAATAATAATAATACAAAAAAAGTACAATTGATTATTTTCTGAAGTTACATTTCTTCAACACTCCCTCTTAACGAGGAAGGTATTCTACAACATCAACAACAACAACTGTACAACTGAATGGTGAATCTATGTCATAGGAAGTTTTGAAACAACATAATGTGTTTGATACCAGCATCAACATAGAGCATCATCAACATCAGCATGAGGCATCATCATGTTGTAACGTCATGGACCATCATCATCATCATGTAACATCATCATTGCAGAACATTATCATCTTTATCAACACAAGCATCATCATCAGGATGTGAATACTAGAACATCATCATCATCTGGAACATCAGCAGCAGCAGCATGTGAATTTTGGAACATCAACAGCAGCAGCATGAAAATGTTGGAACATCATCTGCAGCATCAGGATGTAGATGTTGGAACACCATTCGTTCGCATGTGAATGTTGGAACATCATCACCAGCAGCAGCATGAGAATGCTGGAACATCAATAGCAGCAGCATGAGAACACTGAAACATCTTCATCGGCATGAGAATGTTGGAACATCAACAGCAACAGCATGAGAACGCTGGAACATCATCATCATCATCTAGAGAAGCACTACAGTGGGCACTCTGATAGATCAAATAGGCCTTGTCTAACTTACTAATGCTTTCAGTCCAACCAAGCCTTGTCAGACATTCCAATCTACCTAGGGACCAAACAAGCCTTGTTTGACTTACTAATCCTTTCAGACCAACCAAGCCTAATCAAACATACCAATCCCCCTAGGATCAACCAGGTCTTGTCAACACTAACATACCAATACCATTGGGATCAACCAGGCCTTGTTAGGCTGACATACCAATCCCAGACTGAACTGGTACAAGAAACCACATCATCATCATCATTCCCTTGTAGGATCAACCAGGCCTTGTCAACACTGACATACCAATCCCATTGGGATCAACCAAGCCTTGTTAGGTTGACATACCAATCCCATACTGAGTTGCCACACCACTGCTACAAGAATCCACGTGATCATCATCATTCCCTCTTACAAGGGTGGTACTTTCAAACTACACCAAGTTGTCTCGAAAGTATTCAAACTCTATATGAGATAGAGGCTTAGTCAACACATCAGCAAATTGTTCCTCTATAGGAACATACTGGAATTGTACAGCACACCATATCCTGAATGTAGTGGTACCGGATTTCTATATGCTTTGTTTTGTCGTGAAACACCAAGTTTTATGTTATCTTGATGCAACTCTGGTTATCGCAGTAGATACCAATCACACCCATCTATGTATCGAACAATCATGTCTACAACTTGGGAAGCCACACTGCATCACTACAAGCTGAACATGATGAAATATATTCAGCCTCTGCCATACTGAGAGCGACATTGGTCTGCTTTCTGCTAAGCCATGAGATCAGACCTGATCCCAGACTAAAACTGCCTGCCCAATCTGAATCTATATAACTATGTAATATGATCTCGGCTGCATATCTGACGCCAAAATCCAATGTACCCTTCAGGTACCTCATCACATGTTTTGTTGCAACTAAGTGAACATGTTGAGGCTCCACCATATACTAACTCATGCTGTTCACAGCAAAACATATATTTGGTCATGTGTTTGTAACATACATCAATGAACCAATAATCTGTCTGTATAGAGTAACATCTACTATTTCAGAGGAATCATCATTCGAGAGCTTCAAGTTTGTCACCATCGAAGTATTCATTGCTTTGAGCTCCATCATCCCAAATCTCTTTAGAATCTCAACAACATTTTTCCTTCATTTAGGAAAAACTCATTTGGGAATTGCCATACTTCGAAACCTAAAAAGTAATGCATCATACCAAGGTCTTTCATTTCAAATTCTGCAGCAAGTTTCTTCTTACATTCACTAATGAGCTTCTCTTCTCCTGTCAAAAATAGATCATCCACATATAGCAATAATATCATAAGCCCATCATCTACAACCTTATAGTAAAGGTTGGAAACTGCTTTACTTTTGGTAAAGCCCAAACTCATTAGGAAGCTATCAATCCTTCCATACCACACAACATTAAGTGCTTGCTTAAACTCATACAATGGTTTCTTCAATCTGTACATACATGAGTCTTTCTATCATGTGTTTCAAAACCTTGTGGTTGTTCAATGTACACTTCCTCTTCTATCACACCATTCAGGAAAGTTGTCTTTACATCCATCTAGTGTAACTTCCATTTCATCTTGGCCATCAAGGCAAGGATTGTTCTAATTGAAGTGTATCTTGCTACCGGGGCGAAAGTCTCTTCATAATCAATTCTTTCCTTCTGAGAGAATCCTTGGGCTACAAATCTCGCCTTGTATTTTCAATACCGTCATATGTTGAATGCTTTGCCTTGAAGATCTACTTCAAGGAGACTACAGATTTATCTTTCAATCTTGGCACCACATCCCAAACATCATTCTTTACGATAGACTAGTTGTCATGTCCCCAATTAAATAATTTCCAAATAAGACTACTTGCAAATAGTGTTCCACCAACCTACTAGTTCCCTAGGTTGAGATGGACACATAAATTTTGTAATAAGGAGATATGGGACCCAAAAGGACTTTAGTTTACCATATTCACGTTTAAATGGGTCACATAAATGATAAATGTTAAGAAAATAAGGTGGCATGGGTTCATGAAAACACTTGGAAGCTCGTGGAGCCTTTGGATGACTAGATTCCCCACACACTTGGCATGATCTTCATCCAAAATCGAACACATGGGTAATGTAACGTTATTGGAGGGTGGTGTGGTGTCAAATATCATATAATGAGCCCAAGAATTTGAATATCATATAATGAGCCCAAGAATTTGAATAGGTGAAGGAGAGTAACTCCCATGGAAGAGGAAGAGACTAGAAGACAAGGTGTGCCACTTGGAAGGAGATTCCATGCACTCTATGATAACAAATGGTGAAAGATTCTACGAAAAGTATGACAAATTCATGTCTGATTGCAGGCATATGACAAATCTAACATGACAAAGATAAAAATAGCCACCAAGAAGTCGAAAATGAGAGTTACAAACGGCCATTGGTGAAAGAATTGCAGCATGAAGAGTAAGACAAGTGTCCTAAGAGTTACTAAACCACTAAGATGAGTTGGAGGAATCCCATGGAGGGAAATTCGACCTTAGGAAGCCTCATGAAGTTAATAAAAGGATGTCTTGAGGAAGGAGAATAGATTTTGATCATTTGTAAATTGGCCTTTGGCATTTTGGAGAGCTTTTGCTTGTCCATTGCATGGTGAGTGTTCACTCTCCCTGCTTGTGAACCAATTTAAGGCCATTCAAACCTCTCATTGGAACTTAATGAAGGAGTTTTATTTAAAGGTTGAATGACCATACAATCAAATTCTCATCTATTCCCCTATTCTCTCATTCCTTCTTCTCCATTTCCCCACACTCTCATGTTGAGGGCGCACTTGTTGGAGTGGTGCTTGCGCTTTGCTGTGTCTATTTGGTGCACAAGCTGTGAAATATGGTGTATGGCTCTGTAGTCTCATGTACATATACTCTACAAGTCAAAATATCAAGAATACATATGTTAGAGGCTCGCATTCCCATGCTCTTGAATAACTAGTTTTCATGGATTTGGCTTCAATATTGAAGTAGCTTTATATCAGATTTGTATGACGAAATGTCTATGAGTTTGATGATGTTGGGGAAGCCATATATTATGTAATGCTCTGTACTTTCATTCTCATATGTTATTCAACTCGAAATCCAAGAAACTCCGGTGTGAAAAGCTTGCATTCTGATGCCATTGTATCACTAGTTTTCATGGATTTTGGCTTCAATCCTGAAGTAGTTTTATATCAGATTTGTATGAGGGATCTTCTTTGCGTTTGATGTTATGACAGCCATATATGATGTGTTACTCCGTAATTTCATGTCACTATTCTATGCAGGTTGAAATCCAACAAATCTATATGTGAAACTCTTGCAATTCCATGCTACTAATTCACTATTTTTCATGTATTTGACTCCCATACTGAATGAGTTGTATACAAGGCTTGTATGAAGGGATTTCTCTGGTTTTTAATATTGTTTGGGCAACAATTTGTATTCTGTATATGCTCCCTATATGTCACATCCTAATCTAAACCTTTAACACAACCTTTCATATGTCAGAATCAAGTTAGTTATACAATTTCCCCATAAGCAATTTCACTTGATGTTATCAAACGAATGTGGAACTCTATAACCAGCTTGCAGAACTAATAACCATGTGTAATGACAGACCATGAGGTCTTATATCAGTCCCCATACTCTGCTTATAAATTTGGGAGGGTTGTACAAGGGTTGGGAATCCCCTTTGGCCTACACCCTAGGGTGGATTTCATCACAATTTCCTAGTCATTTTTCCCTTTTTGTCATTATCCCCAAACGAAGTTGCAGAGGTATAAAGTCAGATACAAAGTGTCCATAAGCCAACTTGGGATTTTTTAAACTCACCATACCATTGCCTTTTAAATTCGAAACCATTTGGTGAAAGTTGGAACCCTCTAGAGTTATAACTAGTTAAACCCGAATTTGCCAAATTTGTAATTTTCTCCAAATCCCAAGTACAGACATTACAGTGGTATCAAAGCATGGTCTTGGCACCTATTGAGGTTATGGATAATAGGGATGAATTTAAGAAACAAACGAAGTCATATCTTGATGATACGACCAAGTAAGTTAAGCAAGGGTTCGAATTGGTGGCTAGTCAACCCAGGGGTAAGCTGGCAGCCAAGGGTAATAGTAGTTTCCATCATGGAAAGAAACATAAGACCATTCCTTTTGAAGACTTTGATGATTGGGTGAATGGATTTAGGCACAAGAATTCAAATGTGAATTCATTAAGGGACAATCAGCAATCCACAAGTTTGGAGGAGCATGAAATGAGAAAAAATCAGCCTACTTGTGAAAAGAGCCTAGATACACCTTTAAAGGAAGAAACATGGAATCATGAAGTGGAGCATCAATTACCTCAAGGCGATTGCAAAGAAGAACATAAAGAGGGAGGTGAAGACAAACACACAATCCTTGCTGATGGCGGTTGTGAAAATCAAAGAGCATTTCCGATGGATCCTTGAACTATGAAGGAGTACCTACTGATGGGTGGTCACAACTCTATGTTGGTGACATAGAGATCAGATTTGAAAATTTTGCTACAAGACAAAGTTCTCATGAGCATGAAGATGAAGACCTTGTGGCAAATAATGAAGAACCGTGATCAACTTTCCCATCACCACTTGAGCTTCAAGAAGTTGATCAAATCAAGAAGAAAGAAGAGGTTCACTCTCATGAACCATCCTTCATTGGAGTGTTTTGTAAGATGAGTGAAAGGAATATCCAAGATGCCCTTAGAATACTCCATGACACTCAAAAATTGGTGTCAAATTCTTGTTGGAAAGTTTCTTCACTGGAGGAGCCATCCTTCCTTGAAGACATGGAGAAAATTCAAAGAGCAATGTGCAACATAAAAGGTAATTGTATATCTTTGCTTTTTGATAAAAACAATTTGGTTGAGCTTAATGAATGGTTGCATGAAGCATACTTGAATAATAATGAGGATATTCATAGGCTCAAAACTCAAAATGGGCAACTTCTTAAGAGGTTGCAAGATACTTGTTCTTCCTCCTATGTTTCAAATTGTCATATGGTAGATTTCTTGGAGGATTCTCATGACATGATGAATCATGAGAAGCATAGAAATTTGCAGGTTCTTGATGAGTTTGAAGATGGGCTTGATGAGAGCCAATCACTTTTTGTGGTGAAAGAGAGGCTTGAACTGCCTCTTGATAGCACTACTACATTTTTGACCAAAAATCCGACGGCCTTATTGTCGGATTTTCGACACTTCCCTGTCGCATGTACGACACTATGATTTTTTTTTAAGCGTCGGTGGATTATCGTCGATTATCCGACATCTCTCCAATCCGTCGATTAAGCGACAGCTCAGTTTACCGTCGGTTAAATGTAAATCGTCGGTTATCCGACATCTAATTCATATTAAATTTTTAAAAAATCACTTGCAAGCCGTCGCTTAACCGACGGGGTTAAATGTTAAGCGTCGGTTATCCGACATCCAATTCAAATTAAATTTTAAAAAAAATCACTTCCAAGCCGTCGCTTAACCGACGGGGTTAACTGTTACGCGTCGGTTATCCAACAGCTAAAGCGTCGGTTATCCGACAAATAAAGCGTCGGTTAAGCGACGGATAGCAAGGTTTTAAAAAAAAAATACAAATCCATTCGTTGGCTTCCAAGGCCTCGTTAAATTCTTCTGCCCCTTGATGATTCTCTGGTGAGCAGGGTGTGATCCTATCTATTCTGAAATATTCCTTTCAGTGGCTACACTGTAGAAACCCTACGAAGGGCACAAACATGTTTAGGATATTTTACTTATGAACTGGTATGATTGACCAGTTGTTCACCTTTTCATTGGCTGGATTGGCATGTTATATCTACTGAGTTGATCTATTTTGCAGTGTATTCGAGTTTACAAGTTTTGTTGAACGCTAAGATGCTCACTGAGTATAAAACGCTGAGAAGCTCAACACTCCATCGTATAGCCCAGAGATTGGGCTTTTTATGCTCGCAGATTATAGCAATTAGGGCAAATTCTACGCTTGCAACAAAACTAGAGAGTGTTGTCACTGATAATTGAGCCGGATATCTCTTCAAAATAGGAGCCTGTATCCAGTTTCAGAAATCAACTGTCAAGGAATTATAGATGGAGTATAATAAATCAGAAGAAAGAATACATAGATTTGTCAATAAGGGCATTGATTATTACCTGAAAGCTAAGTCACATGACACGAGGACACGGGACACGGAGGACACGAAAATACGAGTATTCGACACGGGACACGACGACCCCGAAAACAGGACACGAAGGACACGTTTTATATATATATATAAAATTTTAAATTTATATATATATATATTAATTTTTAAATATACCACATTTTTAAAAAACTAGAGTCTATACATCAATCTGAAATTTGAATCATAATATCATTGAAGTTGAGCAGAAGATGTGACCCAATGTCACCTCAATCACATTCCTTTAAATTCTTTGGAGAGTCTTGACCTCCAAGGGGAGAGCCCTTATCTCAGTTCCTGTCAATAATCACACCAAATACCTTCCATAACCTCAAGTATAGATCAGTGCTTTATGGAGTCAAACAGAGAATGAAGAAGACATATTAAGCATAAGTTCAACTTGGCACTAGTTTAAAGATGGATGTGTGAAGACATATTAAGCATAAGTTCAACTTGGCACTAGTTTAAAGATGGATGTGTGAATGTCAAACAATAGGTTGTTATGGGTATATCCAATTTTACATAAAATATTCTTGCAACCTTCCAAGACAAGCAATTAACATGCACAAGTTAGTTTGTAAACCATATATCATTTAACACTTAGGATCAGCCTTTAATATGTGCATGAACAGTCCAATCAATGCATTCGCATATTAATTCTATGACTTGGAAGAAATCAGTAGGTTACTTATGACTTGCACATAGATTAGCAATTTCCAAGTAATGATGTCATTCAATATGATAGTTGCAAGTAAGTATATCAAACTTTGTGTAAAGGTGAATACGATAAAGCAAGTTAGTTAAATCTCATTACAACGTAGCAATATCCAGAATCCATTTGGTTTGGCAGTCAAGAGTATATTCCAACAGTACTATTGTTCATAACATGCATTCATATCAGCACTAAGTTTGTACGACAGTCATTGCAAAAGTGAACAATATAGCAGCAGCAACAGTATTTTATATCAGTAACAGTATTTAATATGGCATAAGCATCAATCAATTCCACCATTCACAACTACTAGCAGTAACATCCAAAAAAGGCTTTAATTCATTAATCCAACATGCATATTAATCTTTGTTAATTGTTTTTGCACGTCTAATATACAACTCCTGTAGCATGTAAACAGTAACAAATACAATCCTCCATGCCAATCTTTGCTAAACAGTGCTGAAGTGCTTTTGTTAAGAGTGTAACCTATCTTTTGCTAACCCTTTTATGATCTTTACGTCATCTTTGGCGGAAGGCTATAGGGCAGCAAAAGGTGAAAGAACAGGCTGCAATTTTTGCAAACGTACCCTTTAAACATGTGTGAAACCACAGAAAATGTTTAAAAACGTACCCTTTATATGCCCGAAATTCATTTTTTATAGGACACGTGTCCAAAAATCGGGACACGCTCAGGGCATGTGTCCGACACGTGCCAGATCGTGTCCCAATTTTTGGACACGCAAATTTTCGTGTCCGACACGCAAAATACAGGACACAGAGGCATTTAGGACGTGTCCTGTGACTTACCCTGAAAGCAATACATGCAGACCAAACAACTACGCTCCCAAAGACTAATATCGAGCCCAGCATAATATTATGCTGAGAATTGTATGTAATTTTATGGCTTTTAACACCAGGCGATAAAGATAGAAGAGCAGGACCTTTGTATAAGGTCATGACCATTGCACCACCAACACATATAACTTCCCCAACAAACTTTACTTGTCCTCTTAAACTTCTGATATTCATATTAATTATCTCCAGTCTACAAAAAAATTAATTAGTTGAATAATCATCATGAATACAAAAAATTAATTAGTTGAATGATCATCATGAATAGATTGCATGTCCTACGTTAATAACTTCACATGCATTGAAGCTCTGTAAAAATAGAATATATACCCAAAATAAAAAATGAACTTGAATGCCTGAGAGGTACTACGATTCATAAAAAACTGGTTCACAATAGTGATATAAGAAGTTCTACCTTAGAAATATTGCTATTGCAAATGTGATAACAGGAATTAGGTTTAATACTACTGAACCGTACACTGTCAATTTGTGGACTATATGGCATTATCCATTTTACATTAGCACTGTAAATTTGTCGACTTCATTGGATGAAATCATGAAACGACATGATCTATTACTGCCTGTCCAGGGTTGAGCCCGGGATTTGGTGGTGGGACTACTTCACTGCATGGTCATGGTGTACTAGCTGGCTATCATAGAACATTAATTCAAAATAATAGACGGGTGGTGGGACTACTTCACTGCATGGTCATGGTGTACTAGCTGGCTATCAGAGAACATTAATTCAAAATAATAGACGGACGAGAAAATTAATTCAAAATAATAGACGGATGATATTTATAATGAGAAGCACAAATACATGCCTGGAAAAGATTATTGGATGTTCTGAGTAAAATTAATTCAAAATAATAGACGGATGATATTTATAATGAGAAGCACAAATACATGCCTGGAAAAGATTATTGGATGTTCTGAGTCCCGGAAATTTCCCATCCAATTAATTTCTTGCTGTAGCAGTCACTCCACATAATACTGATAATGCCCAGAATGTATATGTTGCCCAGATTAACACCAGAATACCAGTTGACTTTACAGAACACAAACTGTATAACAGGAAAACAAAGGTGGTGTGAAGAGAAAAAAAATTCTCAAGAACAATGATTCATCAGTCTCACCACCCAAGCAATCAAATAGCAGTTAGATTTCAAACAACATATGTCGTAAGCATACATGACAAAAACTCGGCCCAAATTGGCAAAAGTTCAACGCCCATAATATTAACAACAATTTTCCATGTAAATGGAACTTTTGCATTACAACTCAATCAATGTCCACAATATATTCATAACTGGTAGCACATACCCAGTATGTCCCAAGAGGCCTCGTGACAGGCTAAGAAAGTTGGGATATATACGCATGCATGTAAACAGGCTTAAAATACTTCCAAATGTATCAATTCACAAAGTTTCTAGTATCTAACTAAGATTAACCCAACTTCCAATTTTGATCTTCTGCACATAATGGCCATCAAGTGGACAGACTAATTTTATTATTCAAATTCCTAATAACATAATATTTAAATTTTAAACAGGCTTACCAACCAAATGGACAATCATTTACAGATCCAAGCAACACCATGGCTCTCACTATAGTTACTAATGAAAATAA
>LPNX010222167.1:36110-66552 GCA_001517045.1 Pseudotsuga menziesii | reverse complement strand
AGGGTCTACCCCCCTTGGCTTCATTAGGAGTTGAGCCTAAATGGAGGAGTCAAGAACAAGGTGACAACCTTGACTCGAGACTTGCCCCCAAGGACACACAGAGTGGCTTGAATATTTCTGCCACGTGACCCAGGTGTGTGAAAGGAGGCAACACTTTTTGGTGTCGCTGCCAGGGATAAATCTTTTTATTCCCGAGTACAACTTTTGTTTTCTTCCTTTTTGTTTTTTGTTTGTTTGATGAATGCTTAGAGTAGATCTTTAATTTTCATCTGGCGACTCCACTAAATTTTTTCCAATTTTCTATTTTTACAAAGAAAAGCAAAAAATATTTTTTGTGAAAAGATTTATAAATGCTTATTTTTTTGTTTCACGTGGCGTCTCCATCAAAGGGATAAAACCTTGTTATCTCATAAACTTGTGAAGTTTTGTTGTGTGTAGATGATCCCATGCGACATGTTAAAACCTTTAAAGCTGATCACTTGACAACTCCACCTTTTCAGTACAAGGTTTAACCGTTATATCAAATGCATACTATTAATTTTTTGGATGAATTAAAGGAGAAATATGGTGCCCAGTTAACCGTAATGTTTCAGCCTATTGATTTCTCAAACATCCTGGGTTTTCCTAACTATTGTAATGGTTTGGGGGATGCATATAACTGGCTTCCAACATTTCATGGAAATTATGGTGATTCGGCCATCTGGAATGTCAAATATTTCCTTCAATTGATTGTTGACTCCAATATTATTCATGAAGACAATATGATGGAAATGTTTGCTAGTACTTTTTGGGGTGAGGCCTGTTGTTGGTTCTATCAGGGCCTTCCTAATAAATGTATAACTTCTTTTCCAAGCTTCCTTTGGATGTTTTTAGAGTAGTGGCATGATGGTAGGGGTAGTATGAATGGTTTAAAAAAGTTCCTTGAAAAGATCTATACCTTCTACCTATCTGGGACAGAGTATCACACGGAAACATATGATGGACCTTTTTCCATAATACAAAGTATTGAAGACTTGGAATCACTTCTTGAACATTCAAGTGAAGAGGAGGATCATGACACTCCCATCAAAGAATTTCCTCATAGTTATTCAAGAAAGGAAGTAAGTAAGCAGCTAATTAAAGAATATGAGGTATCTCCCAATACATAGCAAGATTCCGAGGAAGGAAAAATCCAAGATGATCCTATTGAAGAGCTTCAGGAGGAGCCCATGATGGAACACATTGTTAAAGACTCTCCTCATGTCACCATAGCTGAAGACATTGAAGATTTGGTGTATTCTCAAGTGTGTTGCAATGATGATATCTTTCCAGAAATCCCTCTAGAGAAATCCACTGAGCAACACATACCAAGTGATCCCATTGAATATGTCCAAAAGGTTTCCTTAATTGAAGATCTTTTTCATGATATCATAACAGAAGCCTATAAAGAAACTTATGATAAGATCAGTATGGTGTGTGGTGACACTAGACCTTGTTCTCCACATGTTGATGAAGGTTTGGAAAGTTTATTGCCTTGTAACATTTTATTTGAAGAAGATTGTTATGAATACAAGGAAGACATGGATAGGCAGGAGCATGATGCCATGGATGAAGAGTCCCCCACATATGGCATGGATGGGAGTGATGACTATTGGAATTTCATAGATAATCCAACTTGTGAAAATCTTATGGAGAATCCCATCCATGATATGTCCAACAATGGGAGTGTCTATTCAAAAATTTGTGGAAGTCCAATCTACAATACGTCCATAGAGGGGAGCATGGATCTGGATGCCTGGGAAAACCTTAGTATGGAAGAGGAGCATTCAGAATTTTCACGTGATCATTCAGAGTCATACCATGCAGAGCCACACAAGGGTATCAGTAATGAAGACATTGAGAAACAGTATTGTGAAAATTCAGATGTGATGTAGTCAATGAATTATCAGTCTCAGCCATATTTTTCACATATAGAGGCTCCTTATGATTTGGAGCTGCTTGGGGCTTGTGCAACAAGTTATCATTTGATAAGCCCCGGTGATCAGTATGATGATGTAGTCAGGTTGCCTCATCATTCTGATTGGTATATCAGTCCTATCCAGTCATGGATAGTAGCAACCTGCATGAGCACATACAAGTTGGGGAAGAATTTTCATGACATTATTCATGCCTATGATCTCCCATCCATCCCACACATTCTAAATCATCACGCAGGTTTGCAATTTCTGAATAAGGTATCCTTACTTTGGCTGGTAACCAAAGACAAGGAAAAAAAAAATTATGTTAATAAAATGCTTAGGTGGTTACATTGGATTTCTGATTACACTTAACCCTTTTTATATCATGCTTAGGGTAGGAAAATAAGCTCCTTGAAAGAGAGCGTTTACTTTTTGCATTTCTATTTTATACTTAGCTATAATAAAACTTTGCTTCTTTTAGTTAGTTACATTTATTTTGTTTAAATAATTCAGCTGAGGTTTTTCTTGTCAAGTTGAGATGTTTTTACAGGGTATATAAACCAGAGATTCTGGTGTTCTCGTATCCTCTCCTTGCCTTAAAGACCAGATCGAGCACATGTCCCACAGTTGGATCCAGAATGTTACCACCTAAGTTGTACTTAGTGGTTTTTTATCAAGTGATCCTGGTGAACCGGACAAGGATAACTTGTTCGGACTTAAGAAGACCTTTGGAAGTACTTCTGGGAAGTGCTTGTTGTACTATATCACATGTTCATACCCCATGGGGGAATTGTAATAAATGTTCTAGCATGATAGTGTCTGTAAAAGACTCGGTCTCTTAGACTTTATTTGTCAATATGATCAGCCTAGGGTGTTTTTTCCCTTGGTTATTATTGGTTGTTGAATAAACGACTGATAATTTCTGAGTTTTTCACTCCATACCTCCAAAGTTGGGGTGGTCGGCTTGGCATTTAGGCCTATTGAGGTTATTAGAGTCTATGTGTCAATGTATAAACATGATAGATGTCATGGTCGAGTCATATGAACATGTCTAAGTCCCCCTAGGTTTTTTTCAATTTTTCAAATTTTTAGTTTTTTCAGTGTTTTTTATTAAAATTTATTTTTTCCAAAACTTAGGCTATTTTTTAATAGTTTAATTGGAAAAATTGATTTTGTAATAAAAGTGGGCAAATAATCAGTTTCAGTCATGTAGGTGCTCATTTTCAAGCTAAGAGCACCATGTAAACCCATGGACCCACTATTTCCTAGTTTTGAGTGATTTTCCATCACTCAGGTGAGAAAGCCCCAAAAATCAATTATTCATTATTTTAATTAATAAATTGATGAATAATGGAGCAAATACAAAATCATAGATCAGTGGATTCTCAGCCAATTTGATTGAAATCAGTCAGATCTGAACCAGATTGATTGGATCTGACAAATCCTTGACTGAAGGAGGTGATCAAATCAAATCCATAGTTGATCTTCAGCAGTCTTTAAGCAGAATTGTGCCCTCTCTCTCACCTCCACACGTGTGGGCTCTCCTGGGAGCTCTGTGGACTAATGTGTCGATTTATGGGTTGACGTGTTAGCTCAATCAAGCCCCCGGTTGACAAGTAGGCTTAGTTCAGCTTCAGATATGCATTGATTGACTCTCCATCACCTAATTTGATCTGTCTCCTTGGGATTTGCGCCCCCCATGGGATGGATCTCCTGGTTTTTGTATAAATCAAAGCACAAGCAGCCTCTTCCAAGCTATTTAGAACTGGGATTGAGGTGCTATTGATCTTGTACTGTATTGTTTATTATTCTGGAATAAAGAAGCTTTGGAGGCAAGATCTATGGTGTAATGCTTTTCATGTGTGGATGTTGATTGTCAAATGCTTATGAGGTATAATCTGTTTTATTTATCATTGCTTTTGCTGGTTAATTGTTGGCCTTGAAGGAGAGAGATCCCTCCTGTTAGGGTAAGAGTTTATTCTAGTTTGATTTATTCTCTTACTGCTGCTTGTTTCAGATATATTAGATTTGTATGTATTTTAAGTTTAATTGCATGCTTTCCAATTATCTCTTCCAGTAGCACCTATGTTTTAACCGTCTGTTTGTGCAAGGATTTCTAAGTTGCAGGTGATCTCGCTTGTAGAAGAGTTTGAGCTAGTTTGCATCTTCCTCATCTTCAAGATCTTCTGAATGACATAGTCCCTCAGTGTTCCACCAAAGCAGAATCCAAAGCCCAACATTCCCAGGCTTCAAACACTCTTTCTCTCTCTTCCTCCTTCAAAATCTTAATTTCTCTTCAAATTGGTTACTTTTAAAGAGTCTTATTGCTTAGATCTGTCTCATCAAGAAAATTACATATAGATCTAGTTATTGATATCCTTTCTTAAGTTTATATCTCAGTTCCATTTTGCATATAAAGTTATATTTTAAGAGATCTAGCTGAAATTATCCTCTTTTTGCAAGCATTTTAATGAAAATTTGTAGCTTGCTTTTAAGCTAGTTTCCTTTGCTGTAATTTAAAGTTTCATATTCTGCAATAAAAGTGCACATCTCATTGGCTTCCCAAACATCAAGCCAAGATCCCAAGGAAAGCTTGCTTTCCTTGGTTCCTTTTTGCAAAACTAGATTACCCCAACTTAACAAAATTTTACTTAAGTTTGTTTTGGTAACTAGTGTAGTGACCCAAAACTATTTCAAAGTGTGTTTGGGCACATTTGATTTTGATTGCTCGCTGTTTTTTAGCAGGTCTAACAAAAAAGAGAAGGAGACTCTGCCAAATTTTCGACTCTTGGACGAACCGGAGCTTCCCGGGAGCTTCCCCCGCCACAATGTTTTAATTCTAGCTTGTTGCAAGCTTGTTGTAAGCCTTTGGATCCCATATAAAAAGGACCAAAGTGCATCAATTTTAATTTGTTTATATTGTAAATCACTGCTAATAAAGAGAAAAATTCCTTTTGAATAGGCTCTTTCGAGCCTATTCACCATCCCCCCTGGGGGGATTTGTGTCCGTGTTTCCTTTTTGCTTTTCTTTCCTTTATTTTTTGCAAACTAGCGTAGTTCTAATCTGCAGGGTAGTATACTTTGTTTTATTATCAATTTCATATTCCATATTTGATATTTCAAAGTAATCTTAATACTTACCCCACGACTTCCTGATTGACCTGAAAGGGGAAAGAGATGCATGGTAGGACTAATTAGAAAACCGGAATTGTGTATCTGTGTTTTCCTTTTAATCATTTGTTTCATCGGCTATTTTAAAATTAACCCCTCCTTGATTCCTTGATTTCCCGATTGAGATCCACTTGGATCGAAAGAGGTTCCTAGAGGGTTTTCTTTTTAACAAGAACACCCATCTCAAAATTTACTAAAATTGACAAGACTCCGGTGTGTATGCTCTGCATTTAGCTGCGGTTCGTCTAATCAGTAACGCTGTATCAAAAGCACTTGAGTGACTAGAATAATTAGGATTCACTCTCCCAAATTGACAAACCATCAGGTGAAAATCCAATACCTAGATCAAACCATTACGGTGGCAAAATACCCAAAGGAAGCGAGAACTCCTGAAAAGTGACATCGGGGCACCGATCCATGTCACACCCCAATGGGTGCATTATGAACAATAGCCCTAGAGACTCCATTCAGCCCACATATTCCTTGCGGGTAGCCGTGAAGGTTTAGTTTTGGACATACTCCAAGTACTCTCGGGTATATCTGGAGTCCACCCCTTCGCCTAATTTTAATCAACTCATATTTCACATTAACTTAAAACGTACCAAGAGGCAATTGAAAAACATTCACTTCAAGCACATGCAAGTACATTGATTTTCTTTTGACTCCATTTTAAGGCACTAGTTATTTTCTTGCTATATATATATATATATTGTGTCTCAGCATTGTGCTTTCGTACGCTCATTTTGTATCTTGTCATCTATGGTTGTTTATGGTTAAATTTCAAACTCCTAAGTAACTCATTCAGTTTAACATCACCATACTAAGTAATTTAGCCTTAGTAACTTAATAGGGTCTACCCCCCTTGGCTTCATTAGGAGTTGAGCCTAAACGGAGGAGTCAAGAACAAGGTGACAGCCTTGACTTGAGACTTGCCCCCAAGGACACACCAAGTGGCTTGAAGATTTCTGCCACGTGACCCAAGTGTGTGAAAGGAGGCAATAGGTCCTTCGTTAGAGATCTAACCTTTTTTAAGGGGATTGTCATCCTCATATTAATGAAGCTCAGCTCACGGTGTTATCTCATTTTTTACTTTGATTTCTTCTTATTTTATCTTATACCTGTATTTCCTAGTGTACCCATTACCTATAGCAACACCTTTACACAAGGATGTTTAATAAACTCTTGAGGTAAGTTTGTTGATTAACATACTATAGGAGATCTAGTTATTGCTTTGGTTCTAATTATCATTTTACTTCCAACTCTTAACAATCAAAAGACTAAACCAGGGATTATTAGATCTCATTCTTAAAATAGTATATAGATCAACGTAAGTCTTTTACCTATGTTTTATAAAACAATGTTAGAAAAGAGCCTTCCTTATCGTGACCCACAACAAAATCTTAAAATAAAAACCTGTTGAGGCCTGGAAATTCGCAGGTGGCAACAGTAACGGATTCTCCCCAATCAACGTTCCCAACTAGCCCGTTGACTGTTTGGAATAGGGAATCCGTCCGGTTTGCGGTCCGGCTACCGTAGGTCAAGAAACAAAACAAAGGCTTTATCGGTTGCGGCCCGGCCCACCGAGTTTTTGTATTTTGAATTTAAGAAAAGAGATGCAAGTGCCTAACTAAATGCAGAGCGATCAAGATGCAGGGAGCGGTCACAATGTGATGCGTAGGTTCTTACCTATCGTCTTATGCTCGCAAGAAGCCAAATCAGATACAATAAGGCATAAACTAACTATCTAATCTATCCCTAGGGAGCAAGGTTATCATTCTGGGTGAGCAATACATCTTGCACATGCATAATGAAGAATCACAGATAGATGATATTTCTTTCAAGACACATGAACACTTACAGATATTTAAATAACCAGATAGCTGATCACTTTATAACAACAATAATTGCTCGCAGTGGAAATTATCAACAAAAGCTACCGAAGAACATTCAACAAGAACATAGGTTCAGGAAATTAAACATTCTCACAGCAAATGAAACACCGCTGAAAACGAAATAGTTCCTCTTCAACATTATTCATTGAGTCGCATTGATACATTCCATTCTACTCTCTCCAACAGGTAAAAATTTGCAGTTTCATTTGCAAAACGAAGTAGTTGCTCTTACAATCAAACATTTACAAAATTTTCCAGGGGAAAAATCCCTTTCTTCTTCCCACTTTCAAATATTTAAACTACAACTACTGAGTGCTTCATTTTCCCCCCCAGCCGCGTGGTCTTTCAAGTTCTTCAACGCTTCATATTCCGATATTTTGTCAGTATGTGATCATGAAACACTTGGTAACTAATCTGTTTCTGGGATCATGCCTTTACAGCTCTGGACTTCATTCTCCATTTGCCTCGTTTCAGTCATACCTCCACCAAACGGGTTAGTCTTTCTTCTTATCGTGGTGGATTGACCGGTCTCCTTGAAACTGCCTGCAGTCAATTCACGAGCATGGTTCAACAACAAATATTATCAATTAACCACCATATTAAAAGGAAATGGCCGGGTGCACCACATACGGGCCTGGAAAAATATCCTATGGTCACCGGCGGGAAAAAATCAAGTTGGCAGTCAGAAGGAAGTGAGCTCGGGGGCCAGGAGGATCTGCCAGCTGCAACGTCGGGTGAGGCTTAAGTCGCAGCCAAGCGAAACACAGGCGGGATATGCCATAAATCGGACGTCGGACGGTTTTTAGTTTCGGAAACCAGAAGACTCTAGGAGCCGCAATGGCGGAGGAGGAGGGTTAGAGGATATGCGGAGCGGACGGGAAAACTTAGTCGAATGTCGAAAGACACTCAGATTGAGAGCAAAAAATATCTCCCAGCTGCAACGGCGGATGAGTAGAGGTTACTGACAAGCGATCGAAGGCTAAAATGAAACGGGCGTCGGATGGGTTCAGACTTCAGTTGGATAAAAGGTCTTGGAGCCGCAACGGCGAAGAGGCTGAGACTTTGCAGCTTCCGATTCAACAGCAAAAAGAGGCCCGAATACAGGAAAACTCAAGGATTTGAACAGCGTTAACAACCAAAGTCGTTTTCTTCGCAAATGATGCCCTGAAGAACAAAATTTTACTTCATCACGGCCAGAAAGCCACGACTTAACTGAAATTGAACATGGCATAAATAAACCTGCTGACATCCAATCTTCAAAGCAAAACGAAAAGAAGATATGCCCGAAAGGCTCAAGCATTTAACGATCCCACCAAGCAAAAATGATGAGGAGGGGCCTAGAATTTAAATAAATTTGGGGGGAACAGTTGCGACAGCAACAACTCGCAATTACCTGGTGAACCTAGATCTCTGGGTGATTATACTTTGAGCAATAGACTGTTTAACCAAAATTCTTCTAATGAATTCTTCCGGCGATATGGATTCCTTGACCGATAGAAGTGTGTACCTTAATCATCGATGATGGTCCATTTGGGGGGAAGGGAAAACCGAGACCTTCAAGTCCAGACAACTATGTTGAGGCCAGAGTATGAGTTTTATTATTACCTCTGCTTTCAAGTAGCTAACAGCGTGGACGCCACAGGATTGCAGCAGATAGTAAACAGCAGTATTCGTTTGTTCCCCGTTCTCGTGCCATTTTAACAGCTTTTGTGCTTTTGGACTTTTGTCCCTTTCATCTGAGTCCTTCTATACG
The DNA here is from genome assembly GCA_001517045.1 of Pseudotsuga menziesii. Taxonomy (NCBI): domain Eukaryota; kingdom Viridiplantae; phylum Streptophyta; class Pinopsida; order Pinales; family Pinaceae; genus Pseudotsuga; species Pseudotsuga menziesii. Next base: position 57,799 of record LPNX010222167.1, on the reverse strand, counting down.
CCTTTCTTACTGAATTTTAATTCAGGATCCTCTATCCCATAGTGCCCTTTTGTGTGAGTGGTGTACTTTAAGTTTCAGCTCACGGACGAAGAGGATCTTTTGGCAATTTAGTATTTATGATTCAGCACTTGCTTTGATTTATGATGCTTTTATAGAAGTTTTGACTCTTTACTTGCCTTTTGGCATTCTTTTTTTGGCATGGGATCATTTATATTTAATACACTGTTCACCTTGCTTCTGCCCATGGGTCCTTTACTGTCGCTCCTTAGAACATTTTAAATGTGACGTGGATGGAGCCCCGACATAGTACTCTAGACTCTTCGAATCCGGTTTAATTCACAGGGGTTAAGCAGGACTTCAATGCACACAACATTTTATTCGAGAAAACTGTTAGGCTGGAAGAAATCTTTTAGCAATACATAGGCTGACACTCAACGTATTTGCTATTCCCGAAAGACCTTAATATCCTCCAGACGACCGTAAGTTCGTTCCCCTTATTGAAAATCAAAAACTTAAAATTAAATCAAATGAAAGCATGACTCGAAAAAAACCACACAGCTTATTTATATACAAGGCAGAAAGAAGAAAGAAACTCAAGAAAAGTAAGGATTGAGAACCAAACCATTGACTGGCAAGTTCTCCTCCCATCCCTGTAAATCCTGCAGTTTATAAGTAGCAGGGCCAAGTTTGGCTATGATCTGAAAAGGGCCTACCCATAACTGTTGGAATTTGGTATGCTTTCCTTTCTCATCATGGGGGTGGTCCCATTTGAGGACTAAGTCTCCCACTTCAAATTCTTTTGTCCCAGCTTTATGCTTGTCAAACCATCTCTTAACTGACTCTTGCTGTTGTTTAAAACGTTATTTAGCCTTGGATCTGGCCTCTTCTGCTTTCAGGAGATTATATATTCTTATTTGTAGAACTTCATCATCTGACCCCCTAGACTCTTGGGCTAGTATGGAGGCTGGTAGCATGAGATTGGGAGGCAAAATAACTTCCTTACCATACACAAGGGTATAGGATGACATTCCTATTGCAGACTTGGGGGTGACTCTGTCATCCCACAAGGCATTGGGTAAGGCTGAGTGCCAACTTCACTGGTTCTCTATTACGGTCTTCTTCAGGATTCTAATGAGGTTTTTATTGGAGGATTCAGCCAGGCCATTCCCTTGCGGATAGTAGTTAGCAGAATAATGTAATTTTATTCCTTTGTCATGAGCAAATGTAGTTAATTTAATTGATGAAAAGTATTTATCATTATCAAAAACTAATGAAATTGGAACCCCAAACCTGGTCATGATATGATCTTGTAGGAAGCTGATGACTTCATCTTCATTTATCTTACGCAATGGGATAGCTTCGACCCATCGAGTGAAATAATCATTCGCAGTAAGAATGTACTTGTGCAGCAGTGAAGAATTTGGCTTTATTTCTCCAATGATGTCCAATCCCCACTGATCGAAAGGCTCCGTGACCGTCACAGTCTTTAGAGGTGCCACTGCTCTAGGTTGTCTTCCACCACATCTTTGGCAGGTATCACATTTTCTGACGTGCACATGTGCATCCTTGAAAAGCGTAGGCCAATAGTAACCGGCTCTAAGGATTTTGTGGGCTATAGTGTCGCTTGAATAATGTCCTCTAGCCAGACCGTCATGTAATTCTTCCATTACTCTCTTTGCATCTTCCTTTTCTAAACATCTAAGGAGAACCCCGTCATAATCCTTCCTGAATAACACTCCTTCAACAAGATGATAAGAGGCTGATTTGAGACACAGAGCTCTTCTTTGTTTGGAATTCCAATGTTCTGGTAATAGCCCTGATTGTAAGTAATGCACAAGGTCCCTATACCAGGACTCAGGAGCTGTAAACAGAGGGCATACATCCATTACGTGCAATTCTGCTTCATCTTCCCATGCTTGTTCTTCGTTGTTTCTACTTCTCGTCATCAATTTGCATAAACCTTGACCTTTCACTATAGTGGCTGGCTTGAATTCAAGATCGTATTCTTGAAGGGCTGTTACCTAGTTGCCCCTTCTTTCTCCTAATTCTTTTTGAATGAGAAGGGATCTTACAGCTGGGTAAGGGACTATTACCTTGGTCTGATTTTTCAATATATAAGGCCTGAATTGTTTCACTGCCTTAAACACTGCGTATGCTTGCTTATCAATAGCTGGGTAGTTTAATTCAGCCCCTTGTAATCCAGTGCTCATGAAAGATATTGGGAATTCAACACCCCCATCCTCCTTTTGCGTAAGCACAGCTGCCAATGAATCATCGGACGCAAATGTATACATAATAAAGTCCTTATCAAAATCTGGACTTTTCAGAGAGGGCGCATGTGCGACAGCAGTCTTGATTTTACTGAAAGCATTCTTTTCAGTTTCAGTCCACTTAAATTGTGCATTTTGCTTGACCATCTGCTGTAATGGTTTAACAGTCTAGGCAAAGTCAGGCACAAACCTACACACGAAATTTATTGTTCCCATGAAGGATTGCATTCCTTTTTTATTATGGGGCATGGGGATTTGTTCAATGGCCTTAATTCTTTCTGGGTCTATAGATACACCTGTCTTTGAAACTATATGCCCCAGTAACTTACCTTCTGTGACTGCAAATACACACTTCTTAGGATTGAGGGAAATGCCATATTTCCGATAGCGCTCAAAAATTTGCTTTAATTGGAAAGCGTGCTCCCCTCTTTTCTTTGAGAATATAGTGATGTCATCAAGGTATACCACCACACTTCATCTAATCAGTGTGTGAAAAGCTATGTCCATAGCTCTCTGAAATGTCGCTCCAGCATTAATCAGTCCAAAGGGCATCCTTCTATAGGAAAACGTTCCCCATTTAGTTCTGAATGTGGTCTTCAATCTATCTTCCTCGGCTACCAACACTTGGTTATAGCCAGAGAACCCGTCTAACAACGAAAACATTTCAGAACCAGAAACCATCTGTAGCAATTGCTCCATGGGAGGTACCGGATAGTTGTCTTTATTTGAGGTGCGGTTCAAGTTTCTGAAGTCCACGCACAGTCTGATTTCTCCCGACTTTTTTCTGACCGGTACCAGATTAGACACCCACTTGGAGTGTTTGACTTTAAAAATAATCCTGGCATCCAACAATTTCTTCACTTCGCTTTGAATCAGTGGCTCCAACTTGGGGTGCATCTTCCTTAATGGCTGCTGATATGGCTTGATACCCGCTTTAATAGGGATGACATGCTTGATAATGCTGGTGTCATAGGTCTTCAAATCTGCATACGTCCATGCAAAGATATCTTTGTACTGTTTAAACAGACTGAGGAACTTGTCTCTTTCCGCTGGTGAACAGCATTTGCTGAGGTTCACGAACTTGGGATCCGTTTCAGTCCCTAAGTTTATTAGCTCAAACTATAGAGTCGAGCTATGCGTCTTCACATTAGCGGGTCTTCTAAACTTTTCGTTGAAGTCAAACATCTTCTCTAATGTTCTGACCCCTTTGGGAATGAAATTGTCATATTTCATTTCAGCCTGATGTTCTTCATCGTCAATAATGGCCCCTTTAAAGGTCTCGTCATTTGTCAAGCACTCGATTATTTGCTGATCATCGTCAAATACTCGCAAGTTGGTGATCATGTCGGGTACTGATGGCCTGAAAAGTAATTCAATAGAGCATTTGTTATTAGTGGGAACCAACCTGGCGGCTGATGTAGCTAGAAGATCAGCGGCTGCATTTTTTATTCTTGGGATTGAAATAATGTTAAACGCATGAAAACATTTAAGCAACTCCCATACCTCATTTTGGTAAGCTTTCAAATGAGGGGAAACACAATGTATTTGATTTCTTATTTGCTTCACAACTATTTCCGAGTCCCCAAAAACTTTTAAATTACTAACCTGTAGCTCAATTGCTTTCTTGAGTCCCTGCAGTAGTGCTTCATACTCAGCCGTATTGTTAGTACACTCAAACTCTAATCTACAGGACAGGAAGTGTTTATTTTTTTTTGGATCAATAAGGACGCAGCCGGCCCCTGACCCTTCTAATGTTTTCGAGCCATCAAAAAAAAAGTCCAAAAAACATTATCTACTGAAAATGAATATACTCCTACTGCTAAATCTACTATTTTACATTCAATCTCACCAACCCGAGAAAAACGAAGGAGATCAGGCTGGGTGTCAGATGTGTCGCTGGCCTCTTCCGTTTGATAATTCCCTGGTTCCAATTCAAGAAAATAGTTTCCCAATACAGATTCGACTGGTATATTCTTCTCATCCAATTGAGTAACATTGTACTTCATGTGAGGTTCTCTCAAAACCTTAATCTGATTGGGACTCCCTTTGTACGGAAACCAAAGATGTGACCAATCTGAGACGAAATATCCATTTAACTTAGCTGACCAATCTCTGCTCAGGACCAGGCCATAAGCGTCTAGTATATCAGCCACCACGATGTTAATAACTTGGCATACTCTGTCATCAGATGCCAGGCGGATTAGGACGTCTTCCATCTCACCAACTACCTTGACATCTGTCCTATCCAATTGCACCACCCTCCACGTAGTTGGCCTAGGCTGCCCATTTATTTTCTTACACACTGATATGGGCATGACATTAATTGATGCCCCTGAGTCCACTAGACAATTGTGCATGTTATGATTAAAAATTTCAAATGTCAGAAGGAAAGGTGGGTGTTTAGTTTTAGCCTTACCTCCAGTGCTAGCTTCTCCAATTTCTTCTTCATCCCAAGGCTGATTTTCAGTGGGCAGCTTCTCTTCTGACGTTTCAAGTGCCTTCAACAACTTTTCTTTCTGCTGAGGTACTTTGCACATCTCAAACAGCGGGACATTTTCCTTTATCTTCTTTAAATCTTCGACAATGTCACATTCAATTTGTTGTTTAACGAACTGATATTTGTCAGAACTCACCTTCTCTTCATTTGGCTTGGTCAACATTCTGTTCTGCTTGGGATCTTGACTGGTAATAGTGAATTCCGGAACCTTATCAGCCAAGGATTTATCTTGAAATTTCTTCTTGATGTTTCTTTGTAGCCTTCTGATCTTTGGGAGTAAAAGACTGTCATCACTAACTGTCTCTTGGCTTCTAGTTGTCACATTAGCTTCCCTGACATTCTTGTGTCTTTGAGAATCTTCCTCCTTTGCATCGAGTAAGGAGACAGAATTCCATAATGCCATGGTCTCCTCCTCCTGTCCTTTTGTAGAAGTGAAAGCAGCACTTTCTTTCTTTTCATCATCATATTCCTCCGTTAACCTTGAATCCAACATCTGATTCATGACTAATGTCATTGAATTTATCCATTGTGGACAGTTCTTTTCAGAATGAGGTTGTTGGTGAAAGGTATAGAAATTTTCCATCCCTATCTCTGTCAGATTCATGGATGCAGTCTTCTGAGGAGGAGGTTGGGGCTGATTACTGTCCTCTCTTTTCTTATAATATGGCCTGAAGAACTTCTGTGCTTCTTTTTCTTTTTCTAAGTCTATGATCTTATTAGACAACTTTTGCATCATTTTAGCCATACTTTCGTAATCTGCTAACTTTTCTTCCTTAGGCTTTGTGAACAATAAGGTTTTTCTTCCCGCACCTTTCTCTCCTGATTGTTCTGGATAGTCTTCAATGATTTCTCTTTCCGCTTCCACCACTTCTGCCTCTTCATAGGTCTCTGTCAAAGTAGTCTTGGACCTACCTTTTGCAAACATGGCCAAATCAGGGCCCAAAGCTGAAGTATAGTATTCAATCAATGCTTTGTCTAAAGGCTTATCTGTTTCAGAGAAATTTTTAAGATATGCTGCAAACCTTTGTGTGAAACTGTGCACTTTTTCTTTTTTTTCTTTCTTTAATGCACACAGTCCTTTCATGAGGGCAACGTGAGTCTTTTGGACTGCATACTTGCTCCTGAACATTTTTTTGAAGGTATCCTAGTCTGGGATAGAGTTGGCAGGCAAACCAAAATACCATGAGGCCGCAGCTCCTTTGAGGGTATGCGGGAATAGTCTACACACCACATCTTCGTGTTCCCCAGCCCTCAGACGTTCTATTGCCAAGTAGAAACTTTGTAGATGATCATCCACTAGGATCTTCTCATTGGGGTCAAATTTAGGCAGTAACTTCTCAAAGGCTTGAGGTAGGTCATGCAAAGGCAGGGTCAGATTTAGAGGTGACCTGGCTTTCCAAGCTGGCGGTGGATTTGGTGGATTAGGTGGAGGTTTATTTGCGTTAACGCCGGCCATGATTTGAGGTGGAGAGTGCGGAGGGGAACCAACAGGAGTGTGAGGAGGTGAACCAATAGGGGTGTGAACAGGAGAGCTGTAAGGGGTGTCTGGGATTACTTGGTTCAAAGGAAATTCAACTTCCTGTAAGGCGGTTTCCACAAGTTCTTCCCAGTCTCCAACCAACAGTGAATCTTCTACTATAGGAAGGTCTTTCTTCTTGTACTCTCTTCTAGGAAATTCATGGATAATCGACAACCCTCCAATCTTCTTTACATAAGCACGAGTATGTCTTCTCAGGTCGTTAACAATTTCATTGCGAACAGGATATAGATGTTCTCTGTTTTCTTCTTCCAAAATTGGATTACGTGGTCCACTACTTTCAGAACTGTAACCAGCGGAATAATCTCGGAAAAACGGGTTTCCTCGGCCAGCCATGCACTGGCGGCCCTCCTTCTAGCGCCAAAACTGTTGAGGCCTGGAAATTCGCAGGCGGCAATAGTAAGGGATTCTCCCCAATCAACGTTCCCAACTAGCCCGTTGACTGTTTGGAATAGGGAATCCGTCCGGCTACCATAGGTCAAGAAACAAAACAAAGGCTTTACCAGTTGCAGCCCGGCCCACCGAGTTTTTGTATTTTGACTTTAAGAAAAGAGATGCAAGTGCCTAACTAAATGCAGAGTGATCAAGATGCAGGGAGCGGTCACAATGTGATGCGCAGGTTCTTACCTATCGTCTTATGCTCGCAAGCAGCCAAATCAGATACAATAAGACATAAACTAACTATCTAATCTATCCCTAGGGAGCAAGGTTATCATTCTGGGTGAGCAATACATCTTGCACATGCATAATGAAGAATCACAGATAGCTGATATTTCTTTCAAGACACATGAACACTTACAGATATTTAAATAACCAGATAGCTGATCACTTTATAACAACAATAATTGCTCACAGAGGAAAATATCAACAAAAACTACTGAAGAACATTCAACAAGAACATAGTTTCAGGAAATTAAACATTCTCACAGCAAATGAAACACCGCTAAAAACGAAATAGTTCCTCTTCAACATTATTCATTGAGTCGCATTGATACATTACATTCTACTCTCTCCAATAGGTAAAAATTTGCAGTTTCCTTTGCAAAACGAAGTAGTTCCTCTTACAAGCAAACATTTACAAAATTTTCCAGGGGAAAAATCCCTTTCTTCTTCCCACTTTCAAATATTTAAACTACAACTACTGAGTGCTTGGTTTTCCCCCCCAGCCGCGTGGTCTTTCAGTTTCTTCAACGCTTCATATTCCGATCTTTTGTCAGTATGTGATCATGAAACACTTGGTAACTGATCTGTTTCTAGGATCATGCCTTTACAGCTCCGGACTTCGTTCTACATTTGCCTCATTTCAGTCATACCTCTGCCAAACGGGTTAGTCTTTCTTCTTATCTTGGTGGATCAACTGGTCTCCTTGAAACTACCTGCAGTCAATTCACGAGCATGGTTCAACAACAAATATCATCAATTAACCACCATCTTACAAGGAAATGGCCGGGTGCACCACATACGGGCCTGGAAAAATATCCTATGGTCACCGGCGGGAAAAAATCAAGTTGGCAGTCAGAAGGAAGTGAGCTCGGGGGCCAGGAGGATCTGCCAGCCGCAACCTCGGGTGAGGCTTAAGTCGCAGCCAAGCGAAACGCAGGTGAGATATGCCATAAATCGGACGTCGGACGGTTTTTAGTTTCAGAAACCAGAAGACTCTAGGAGCTGCAACGACGGAGGAGGAGGGTTAGAGGATACATGGAGCGGACGTGAAAACTTAGTCGAATGTCGGAAGACACTCAGATCGGGAGCGAAAAATATCTCCCAGCCGCAACGTCGGATGAGTAGAGGTTACGGACAAGCGATCGAAGGCTAAAATGAAACGGGCGTGGGATGGGTTCAGACTTCAGACGGAGAAAAGGTCTTGGAGATGCAATGGCGGAGAGGCTAAGACTTTGCATCTTCTGATTCAATAGCAAAAAGAGGCTCGATTACAGGAAAACTCAAGGATTTGAACAACGTTAACAACCAAAGTCATTTTCTTCGCAAAGGCTTCCCTGAAGAACAAAATTTTACTTCTTCACGGCCAAAAATCCACAACTTAACTAAAATTGAACATGGCATAAATAAACCTGCTGACATCCAATCTTCAAAGTAAAACGAAAAGAAGATATGCCCGAGAGGCTCAAGCATTTAACGATCCCACCAAGCAAAAATGATGAGGAGGGGCCTAGAATTTAAATAAATTTGGGGGGAACAGTTGCGGCAGCAACAAAACCTTTTTGTAATTCTATGGTTGGTAGATTTGGTTTCGAATTGATTAAAGTTCAATGCATTATTAGCAATCAAATATTACATTATTTGAATGATTATTGTTTGAAATGTAATAATTTTAATGCAGATTTAAAACTGCATACGCGACTATAGAATTGCTGCCCACACTGATGAAAAATCTTGAGGGACACGTGGAGGATCAAACCATTGGTTAAGTTGACTTTGGTTTTTCCCTAATATTCATTTGCAAGAGAGCGAGGGTTCCTTCGACTAGTGCGGTCGATCTGTGAGCTCGTGGCCGCCATTACTCCTTATTGACCTCCAGGTTTCCCATTTCCACTGTGAGCTTGACCTTGTGAGAAGTATATACTAGTTTTAAGAATTTAACAACTTCTGTGAAGAACTGTGCGAGTGAAAAATCATTTTTCTTCATCGATTCAAGGACTAAGTTGGTAAAACAGACATATAAAAAGTGGAAAGAGCTTGAATAAGAGTGTTCTTCATCCTAGTTGGAGTGTTGCTAGTTTTTCTTTGGACTCATGACTTAGGGTTTTTAGTTGTAGCCGGCACAATAAAATTATCCAGGTATTCCTCTTCCAAATTCCATCAAGCTGCTCCAGCTGTTTGCGTCCACGAGTTCTCCAACGTTTTCCTTATCAAGTAACTGCTAGTCAAGATCTATACTTCAAGAAGGTTTACAAATTTTAATAAATTTGAAAATGTTGTAACTAAAACTTGTTCTACTATGCAGGATTCCTCTCACAACAAGTGGGGTTAGCAAAAATCCCAACTCTCCCATTCATGGCCACGCAACCTTGGTAAGCCCCGATTGCAATGAGGGTTTTATCCTGCATTGATGTGGTGTTTGGAACATGAGAATACTTCGCTGCAAGTTATGGTCTCGGCCTGGTTTTTACTCATTGTTGTTTTGTTTTTAATTAACTTTTAAACCCTAAAGGGTGTTGAATTTTTCATATGCTTAGCTAAGACATCGGTATTTCATTTCAATTTCATAACAAAAGCATATAAACAGGATCACTGAAAGATAGACAAGCACAACCATACAAAAGGAACAAAAAGATTTATCCTAGGAAAACCCTAAAGGGAAAAACCCAGCAAAAGCTTCCTCAATATAGATGCCCCAAAAAAGGTAAAAGATAAAACCAGCAAGGAGATCAAAGCCTAATCTTCTCTTCTCCACTAATGCACTACACAAGTGAGAGTGTGTGTTCTCCAAATGAGGAGCGCTACACCTCTATTTATATTCATCTGTTCACTTAAGTTAACTCATCTGACATGTAGGCTCGAGTTAAATCATGTAGGCTCGAGTTACACATGTAGGCTCAAGTAACCACATTGGGGTGCTAATGACCCACCTTTACAATTAGAGGGGACTACCTCATGACTCTTATTAGTTCTTCCGATTAGAAGCATCGGGGTACAAAGTAATACAAGTGGTTCTCCCAGTAGGACCATCGGGGAGCACAAAAAGATACATATAGAATATTCGTCAAAGTTACAATATTTCAACACTCCCCCTTAATGAGAAGGGTATTCTACAACAACATCAACAACAACAATAGTAGGAGAGGACATCATCAACATCATCAGGGTAACACATCTATAAATCATTGGAAGCTTTTCAACATTATGTAGTCTTCATCTTCAATCTTCAGTCTTCATCATCAATAATACTTTGACTGCTTCGATCAACAACATCTTCAGCACTTTGACCTTTCGATCAGCAACATCATCTTCAGCACTTTGACCTTTCGATCAGCAACATCATCTTAAGCACTTTGAACTTTCGATCAGCAACATCATCTTCAGCACTTTGACCTTTCGATCAGCAACATCATCTTCAGCACTTTGACCCTTCGATCAGCAACATCATCTTAAGCACTTTGAACTTTCGATCAGCAACATCATCTTCAGCACTTTGACCTTTTGATTAGCAACATCATCTTAAGCACTTTGAACTTTTGATCAGCAACATCATCTTCAGCACTTTGACCTTTTGATCAGCAACATCATCTTCAACACTTTGACCTTTCGATCAGCAACATCTTCTTCAGCACTTTGTCCTTTCAATCAACAATAACATCATCATCATCAAAACATCATTATCATCAAAACATCAACATCATCATCATCAAAACATCAACATGATCCTTCCTTTCGAAATTACGGGATCAACATGTCTGTGGTACTCAGACGATCCTTCCTTTGGGAATTATGGGATTTAGGTCTTTACGGAGTTACTAACGATCCTTCCTTTCAGAATTACGGGATCAACACATCTGTGGAGCTGAGATGATCCTTCCTTTCGGAATTAAGGGATCAAGTCTTTACGGAGCTACTAACGATCCTTCCTTTTGGAATTACGGGATTTAGGTCTTTACGGAGTTACTAATGATCCTTCCTTTTGGAATTACGGGATCAACACATTTGTGGAACTCAGACAATCCTTCCTATTAGAATTACGGGATCAACACATCTATGGAACTCAGACAATCCTTCCTGTTGGAATTACAAGATCAAGTCTTTATGGAGCTACCAACGATCCTTCCTTTCGGAATTACAGGATTTAGGTCTTTACGGAGTTACTAATGATCCTTCCTTTTGGAATTATGGGATCAACACATATGTGGAACTCAGACAATCCTTCCTCTAGGAATTACGAGATCAAGTCAATGATCCTTTCTTTTGGAATTACGGGATTTAGGTCTTTACAGAGTTACTAACGATCCTTCCTTTCGGAATTACGGGATCAACACATCTGTGGAACTCAGACAATCCTTCCTCTAGGAATTATGGGATCAACACACATTCTCGAGTACCGAATTCACTGGATCTGTTCTGAACCAAGGTTCAAGGATGATACAATCCTACCACCTTCTCGATGACCGAAGTTCACCGGATCCGTTCTGAACCGAAGTTCAAGGATGATACAATCCTGCCACATTCTCGATGAAGTTCATCGGATCACTTCTAGACATATGTCCCAGGATGATACAATCCCTCTACATTCTCTAGGACTGAGGTCTCTGGATCACTTTAGGGCAAGTGCCCAGGGATGATACAATCCCACTACACCATCACTACTCCCCCTTTTGGGGAAGGTCTTTCCGAACCACACCAAGCTTGTCTCAAAAGTGTTCGAACTTTACTCAGGACAGAGGCTTTGTCAATACATCAGCAACTCGTTCATCAGTACTCACATACGAGAGCTTTATGGCTCCTTTCTACATCATATCTCGAATGTAGAAATACCTGATTTCTATGTGCTTTTATTTGTCATGGAACACAGGGTTCTCTGTCATCTTTATACAACTTTGGTTGTCACATAGAATCACGGTAGTGTCCAACTCTAGGTTGAATAATCCTGACATAAACTTTCGAAGCCATATGGCTTCAGAACTAGCAGAGCAAGCTGCTATATATTCTACTTTGGTTGTGCTTAGAGCAACACTAGACTAATTTTTGCTAAACCATGAAATCATAGCATATCCTAGACTATAACATCCACCTGATCTGCTTTTTATATATGAGATACTTCCATTCCAATCTACATCTATGTAGCTATACAATCTATACTCATGGCTACCATCATAGTATAGACCAAGGTCTATAGTCCCTTTCAGATATCTCATCACATGTTTTGCAGCTACTAGATGAACCTATCTTGGTTGAACAAGATATTGACTTAAGGTGTTCACAGCAAAACAAATGTCTGGTCTGGTATTTGTTAAGTACATCAATGACCCAATGATCTGTCTATAATGATTTGCATCCACTAACTCTGATGAGTCATCAGTTAACAGCTTCAGATTGGAGTCCATGGGTGTGGCCATGGCTTTGCATTCCAACATATTGAATTTCTTCAATATCTCTATCTCATACTTTCCTTGGTTGAGAAATATTCCTTCTAAACTTTGTCATACTTCCAGACCTAGGAAATAATGCATTAACCCAAGGTCTTTCATCTCAAACTCTTTTGCTAGTTTCTTCTTGCTTTCCATAATCTGTTTCTCATTCCCTGTCAAGAATAAGTCATCCACATATAATAACAAGATGACAAGTTTATTATTACAACCTTGAGGTAAAAGTTAGGATCATCTTTTACTCTTGGTAAAGCCCATGTTTGACAGGAAACTATCTATTCTTCCATACCAAGCTATGGGAGCTTGTTTTAGGCCATAGAGGGCCTTCTTCATCTTGCATATGTGAGTCCATCTGTCTTCAAATTCAAATCCTTGTGACTATTCGATGAAAAAATCTTCCTCGATCATACCATTAAGGAAGACTTATCTTTACTTCATCATGTACCTTGCTTCCTGGAGTAAGTGTCTCTTCAAAATTAATTCCCTCTTTCTTATAGAAACCTCTAGCCACAAGTGTTTCCTTACTTCTATCAACAACATATTTTTATCTTGCAAATCCATTTGTAAGATACCACATTCTTTCTTTCTGGTTTGAGTACTATATCCCAAACATCATTTTAGTATTCTTTCATCATAACATCTTCCATGAGTTCATCTTGTCAGATCATCAACATATCCTAGTCTTCTGCATTCAACCTTTAAGGTTGGAAAGTATTGATCTATTAGGAAGCTATCCATCATGTCAAACTTAGATATCTTCTGTATTCACTCCCCCTGAAGTGGAGTATCATCTTCCCTCTTCATTCTATACAGGTGGTTCTATGCTTGATATATACTGGTCAATAGAGTATGTCATGTCATAGTCTAATCTTTCTGAGGCAAATCACGAACCTTGCTTTGTACACTTGTTCTTGTAGATCCATATGGAAGATACTACGTACTTCCATTTATGTCTTGAAACCATATCGAATACATCATTCCTCATGATCAATTGTTACTCTTTGATCATAGCTTCTTTCATACATTCTTTTCTTCATCTTGAGTTATCTCTTGTACCCATGGTGGTCTTCATCCTTCGAGGTGGATCTACCGCTCTCTAAATCTCTTTCTTCTGTCATGGTGTCTCTGACCCTGGGAGCTTCAAATTCATGTTTATTGGAGTGAATCTTGAATTGTCATCACTTGTTCTTCGGAACAAGTCTCATCCTTGTTTTCTTATAGGAGGTTGTATAGGACCTTTCCTACAATTCAAATGCACAAGTTGCATGGTTAGAAATATTTCATAAAACATATGCATAACGACAAATTCTTATGCATCATGCAACTGTTTAGCCAATACAACATTCATCCATATCTCACGGAAAATTTTCTAGATTCCTTCCATCTCTACCAGGACAACATTGAGATTGTGCACTAATCCAATATGTCAGCAAAGAGGTTTCATTCTAGATAAGTAGCAATGGAGAGTTGTATAGCACCATGAGCTACTTACCCATCACATGCATATTAGTAGTATATAGTCATTAATGCAACCAATCTATCATGCATAACACATCAACTGAATATAATCAAATGCATAACAAAACAATATCATTAAATGACAATTGAATACTCATCTTTTGTTTGTTTCATGGGTAGACTCCTTCTTCATCATTTTGCTTCATCATCTTCTTCATTCATGAAATCATCATTTCTTATCCAAATGATAAGATGGATAAGAGTTTCTTTAAGAATTGAGTTCTTCATATTCCTCATCACTTCAAGGGTCTTCTTTGAATGGTGAGAGCTTGATCTTCAATTGCTCCCATCTTATTCTTCTCTTCTTATGAGACGAGCTTCTTCTTCTTCTTCTTCTTCTTCCGAGAGTTTGTTGAAAGTAATTACTTCCTTCTGGCACACATTCCTTGAATGAATGAATTCTATGATCCTGGGATACCATTAAAGGTGGCTATCACCACTTCTGCATTCTCTGCTTCTTCTTCTACCACTTCAAGATGTTCTGCATTCTGGATCTTTACTTTCTTCAACTATTTTCTCAAATCCCTCTTCTGATTTATGTTCTTATCTTCAAATAGCTTGATCAAGGAATCAAACATCTTTGGTTTCTTTAGGGAATACACTTGTGGTACAAGTTGATTCATGACTGAATCAACAATGATCTTCTTGGCCTTGACCAAGTTCTTCTGGTGTAAGGCTCATCTCCCTCTAGAACTGGAACCTCTCTTGTCATGTATGTGTCCAATTCATTTTCTTCAGAGAGATCAAATACTTCCATGATTAGAAGTTGTAAACTTCACCAAGCTTATCATCAGGCTGATGTGATAGATCACTTTGAAATGAGAACCTCAAATGCAAATAGTAGAAGATTAGATCTTACCGATTTGAAGTGTCCGTCCTGCTTCCAGAGCTAGCTAATCTAGGGTTTGTCAGAGAAACCCTAATTTTCAAAACTTGGAATATTTTAGATCTAATTGTATAGATATATAGATCTCTTCAAATGGAGCTGTCTAATGTACTCCTTTTCTGAAAACAGTGGAGGGAAGCTCCCGGAACAGGAAGCCCTAGTTTTCCAATTTCTTTTGCAAAAATTCCTATCACTGTTTCTGTGATATCTCAGAAATTACTGCTCCTATGTGTCTGAAATTTCATACTGAGGTAACCTCACATGTCCCTGATCCAAAACCATAGGTTTCATCAGAATTGATTTCACCAATTGGGATTTATGATCCTTTTCACAAGGTGACCTGTTACAGGACTTTTTTGAACAACGAAGTTGTACGGCCTGCCACGTGTCACTGTTTCATCTTCTGGTTATGAACTTAGGACCACAAAAATTACAGTCCGTGCTATTTCTGGAACATCTTCAATAATTCCATTTGGACCTCTATAACCCAATCTATAGCAATTCTCCCCAGGTGTCATGTTTAGGGATGAATTATGGAAGAGGCTGGAACCCTAACTTGGAGGGATCATATCTCCCAGAATATAGCGAATCTGAGGCTGATTTTTGGACACAATGTACATCAAGATTTTATCTTCATCCTTTGTAATTTTCAGAAACTTCTCCAATCTCGAGATATAGCGAATTTACCAAAACATAGCAGTTTTAGTATTTAGGGTTTTTCTAGCTTGGGGTCAAACTAGGGTTTGACTTTCTCGGAGTTTCACCAAGCCAAAAATATTGATCCAGGTCTCTAAAATTCGATTTTTATGAGGAGAAAAATCCTATGCCGAGCTCACTCAAAAATTCTTCTTCTGCAAGAATCCCTAATTTCCTGCATCGAAAACTGAAAATGCTCGGAATCGAATTCCGCTTCGACAGAGAGATGCGCCCTTCAATGGAGAGTCAGCCTAGCCTTCTTTTGCTGATCGATTATGAAGAGACACCGAAAAAGTAAGAAGCCCTAGATTCTATAGTTGCACAATTTATTCTTTTCAGGGTGGCTTTGATACCATGTTGAATTTTTCATATGCTTAGCTAAGACATCAGTATTTCATTTCAATTTCATAACAAAGGCATATAAACAGGATCACTGAAAGATAGACAAGCACAACCATACAAAAGGAACACAAATATTTATCCTGGGAAAACCCTAAAGGGAAAAACCTAGCAAAATCTTCCTCAATATAGATGCCCCAAAAAAGTTAAAAGATAAAACCAGCAAGGAGATCAAATCCTGGTCCTCCTCCTTCTCTTGCTACTCTTCTCTTCTCCACTAATACGCTAGACAAGTGAGAGTGTGTGTTCTCCAAATGAGGAGTGCTACACCTCTATTTATATTCATCTGTTCACTTAAGTTAACTCATCTGACATGTAGGCTCGAGTTAAATCATGTAGGCTCGAGTTACACATGTAGGCTCAAGTAACCACACTGGGGTGCTAATGACCCACCTTTATAATTAGAGGGGACTACCTCAAGACTCTTATTAGTTCTTTCAATTAGAAGCATTGGGGTACAAAGTAATACAAGTGGTTCTCCCGGTAGGACCATCGGGGACCACAAAAAGAAACATATAGAATATTTTTCAAAGTTACAATATTTCAATAAAGGGTATTATGGCAAGAAACCTTGAAGGCTATAACAGCCGTGACTTGGGATTCTCTTGAAAGTGCCTTATGGCCTAAAAGTTGTAAAAGAATATGCTTCTTACACTGTTTTTACTCAGCAAGACTTGTTACAGATAGAGGGTTTCTTACTTTCTATGATAGTATTGGATACCATTTCGACTTACTGTTCTGTTTTAAATTTGTAAAGTTTGTTCTTGCGCAAACTTAAGCCTCGACCGATATTTATAAAGGCCATAGGCCATTACCCTTGTTTTATTTTGTCTCTAATAAATTGTTAACGATGTTATTTAATTTTTATGTTATCCTTTAATTTAAATGATTTGTAGTAACTTATATTATTGGAAATTTTACAAAGTTATTGAGTAAATTTAGTACTCTGTTTTCGCTAAGAAGGGTTATTATTTTGAATACCCTATAGTTCTGTAATAAGATAGACTTTACAGGGATAATTTTAGTTCTATTTCCTATTTTACTTTCAGCAATTTTACAACTGTTAAGCTTTATGTTAAGAGTAAGATTATGCAAGTCTGTAAGCAAAGATAAAACCTATCTTTCATAAACCTTAAGTAAAATTCTTTGAGGTTTACAATAAACATTTGTTTCCTGTATAGAATGCATATATGAACTTAGAATAAATTATTTTAAGACCTAAGTAGTAATAGCTAGGTTAAAACCCTAAGTACTATTTTTTTTTACTGTTCCTATGTTTATTTATTTACTTTATCTATTATGTTTATAGTAAATATTAGTAATAGTGATAATTCTGTGAATAGTATGACTACTCACGATTAATATATAATCTATTCTTTTCCTATGATTGAATACTACAGTCACTTTCAGTAGATAAAGTAAGTACATCTAAAATTCTATAAATAAATCATATGAATCTATAAAAGAAATCATTTGCAATTTTCCTTCAGAGTTGGTAAACAAATCATCACATTTACTTAATCAACCAATTGTACTAGAGTACTGCCTATACAAGGCATGGAAAAATACAATGTGGTAATTTATTTCTATTCACTTTTCATTTAGCAATAACAATATTGTTTTAAACATAATCTACAATTCACTAATTTATCAATAAACCATGATCTTTTCAGCATAAACCCAAACGAAACAATAACATGCATATCTTTGAAAAACTAGTAGACAGTTACTGAAAACAATAAATAAATTATAAATAACCTGAACAAATAAAAACATATCAAATGATGAGGTGACAACAACTTAAGGAGGCTATTCCTCCCAACCAACTCCTGGAGAAAGCTTAGTCTGCACTTCCTCAGGACCCCCGAGCCTGTTTCCTGGTCCTCCTGGCAGAGTACTGGGTAAAGGATGTATCCTTAAGACCTTCTGTCACCCGACTGGTCAAATTACAATAGTAATTCAAACCTGCTTACAACAGTAAGAAACTCAACCTAAATAGCTGCACAAGTTCAGTCCTCAGCAGTTAACCCCTCAAACTCACTTCAATAAGTGCCCTCCATCGAATTTCTCATGTGCACTTCATTCACACTCAATGATCACATTTCCAGAATGAGCAGCCTCAGCTGTCTTTAATGGGAAGTTTTATAACAATGCCTAGGTATTCTGGGTCAGTTTTTACTTAATGAGACACCTGCTCCAATTCCACTTTCTTGGGGAATCATGACCACAATTATAGGGAAGTTGCTACCTGCAACAGTTAGAAGTAGTTTGAGGATGCTGCCACTTGTCAGTATACTCTCCACCTAGTCTCCTCCACCAAGTGACCAGTTAACACTCTTTTAACAACTTCCCTAAGCTGTTGTCTCATCATTTATTTATTTATTAATAAAATATTCTGAAATACATTAATTATCCTTGACCCCACTTGGTCATCAATTACAAACTTAGCATAAAATATAACATAATGTTCCTCAATAACATTAAATTGGTTTGCAAATTGGGGCATATGACAATATGTTCTAGACATAAAGTGATCTGACGGTTCAACTTCTCTTAGATCATACCCACCCTTGATTCATGGCTTAACACCCGATTGGTCCATGATCTATATTTAAAGAGCATGGAGGGTCCTTGGCGAGTCTATCGATTATGAGAAGCTCATTTGTAACTTTCTTTCTTTTGCATAATAAATTGCTTCAAGTAGCTATTTGGCTAGGGCCATAGACTATTTCCCTCTCGAGGGTTTTAACCACGTCAAAACATCAGCATATTGATCTATGATCTGTTTGTGTGAAGTGGTTTTTCTAGGTGTTCGGTCTTTTGGGAGTACCCTATGTACCCGAACATTTTCATTAGAAACATTGAGCAATACAGAGTCTACTAGGAAAAGATGAATTCTAGAAAACACCTTTCTATCCAACTTTATCTAGTCCTCAAATGTCATGCAACTTGCTCTTTTCACAACCCTTTCAAGGTTAGGACTTGGTCATTTTGAACTAACAAATTCTTCACCTTCCTATTCCATTGGGATAAATTATCTACATCAAACTTCTCAATCTTAAACTTGGTTAAACTTCCTATCATTGTTGCATCTCCCACTCGCAAAAATCCTCTTCCTATGAGTTTTTTAGGATCTGATACCAAATGTTAGAAAAATATAAAAAACTGAAGGAAACAACGGTAATAATAGAACATGAGATTTGCATGAAAACCCTATTGTATGTAGATAAAATCACGGGGAAATAAAAAATTTGATCTTTTATTATTACTTAGCAAAAAACTTGCAGTGCTTTCTTCGTCTCTCTTATATTACATGTCAGCGGCCACTCCCCTTTTATACAAAACATATGAGGGTTCAAGAAGGAACCAAAATATACTAGAAGGGATACAATTTTCACCTCAAGGGATTCATCCCCGTGCATACCACGCGGACTTCACTTAGTGAACCTATCACATAGCACGTACGATCGTGGCATATTAAAGAATACCCTTAATTTCTAGAGATATTGACCCAAACTCTTTTTGTTGAAACCCCCTCCCAATACTTAAAAGCTCCTCCCCACCCCTTTTAATACCTCAATCCTTATAAACCACCCTACCCACCCCCACCTTAAACCCCTCATCCCCCCAATACCTGCAATATATTGCCTCAATTTTTGATAATTTTAAAACCCACAATATGAACTAACGTGATAAGATATTGGTCAACAAGTGAAGACCCCGTGGTGCATACGACCAACACATGAACCCAGTTGAGAGCTCTACAAGAAGAATATTAGAGGTATGGATATTGGATTCATCTCCTAACATCATAAACATAGCACTCTCCACTTCAAATAAACCATTATTTTGTTTTCCACCATTAGATGGAAATTCCCTTAGAGATAATCCCGTCTTATGATCCTTCAAGAAGTGAAGAGGGAGGTTGGGGAAGAGGAAATAAACCACCATTAGCTTGCAATATTCAACAACCTTCCAATTTTCATTAGTAAATTGCATAAGATGATAATGATTCAGATGTGAAAAAAAGTAAATTAAATGAAATATGGAAGAAAGAGATTCTGAGATAAAATTATGTCACCATATCCTAAGTGATATCCTTATGAACTACCCTATAAGGTGCTACAATGATATGCACAAGAAAATTTGTCTTTTCTTTACAGAGAAGGAGGGGCTTCTAGTTGTGATTGCATAGTCACTACAAAAGGCAGTAAAGAATGTGTATAAACTTCAATGGATATGAAGTATTGCAAATAGCATGCTACAAATATAAGTGAAAGACATGAACCTACATGATTGGTTTTGAGCAAAAAAAAAAATACCTATAACATCACATGTACACTTAGAAAACACAACACTAGTGGTAGGTCATATACGGGGATGTAGTTTTCACCTACCATAACTTTAAAGCTCAAGATTAAATTCAATTTCAAATGAAAGTATTCAATAATATGAAAACCTTTAGGTTTATGGTACAATTTGATAAGTAACATGCAACTTTGCAAATAGATCAATCATCAATCACACATAAGAAACATTGCTTTTTTTTCTTTGAAATTAGTAAACATTAGTGTTGGATACAAACTTGAAACACATATCAAACAATCACAATAGTCCATAAATCCAAAATGTAATGTTGCTAAAACTACGTGGCTTATAATGATAGATATTCCATAACAACAAAGGAGGAGGAGAAGTCAAATAAGGGAAAAATAAGAATGTTACAAAGAGCTAAGTAAGCCGTAAATAACAATGCATAGTCATCTTAAATAATATAAGACAACATACATCAAGTCAATAAGAATGCATGTTGTAGGAATGCACGATGGTGTCCTATGCTTTGAAAGCAGTAGAAGTGCATGCAACAAAAGCATCAACAAACCTACAAATGGAAATAATATTGATGAGAAGAATGCTTTGTGGATGAAATTTAGTTGTTTCACACCATGCATTAAAAGGTGGAGTGTCAACAAAGGAGAATACAAGATAAGACAAAGTTAAATGAGAGACATGTTAGTATCATGGAGTTTGGTAGGCGGAAGCATGTTGAAGCTGCTTTTTATGTTGTTATGCATGATAAGAGTAGGAACATTGTGAGTGATCCCGATATATATATATATATAGAGAGAGAGAGAGAGAGAGAGAGAAAATAAATATATATATGTGGTGAACGTTTGAAACCAAATAAAAACATAAATTATAAAAATTGCTTAGCATAAGAAATTGTGTAACTAAATGTAAAATAAGTGAGGTTGCATGGCAGCTTTTTTTAGAGGTAGAAGTACAAGTAGAAATTCAAGTTCTTTGAACAAGTACCTAGAGAACAAGTTCCAACCAGATACTATAGTAAAAATTCAAGTTCTTTAAGCAAGTACCGAGATAAGTACAATGAATTGGCGTCCATGGTCGACGAAGATTTTAAGAAGACAGTGGAAGAATTCATAGCTAAATTCAAGCGGAAATTGACTCTACAAAGACAGCAGCCCATCTCTGGACGCGGATAGCGCTTATGATGTTAGTGTTATATGTTTGTTCAGATATTTAGAATTATGTTTTTTAATTCAGGTATGAGTCTGAGATAAATGTGATGGTGGTTCAAAATTAAAAATAAAAATATATAAAAAAATAATTATTTTTGATGGATGTAAAAATTGATTGAAGGATGGAAAAACAATTATTGTATTTCCAACTTGGATATTTCATGCTTATAATGTTTTCTTACTAGTTTTCATGGTCTATGATTTACTAATTTTCTTTTTTACGAGTTTTCATTTCTACTTAGTTTAAA
>LPNX010222167.1:0-20475 GCA_001517045.1 Pseudotsuga menziesii | reverse complement strand
ATGGAGTCTCTGGGGCTATTGTTCATAACGCACCTGTTAGGGTGTGACAGAGATCGGCGCCCCGAGGTCACTTTTCAGAAGTTCCCACTTCCTTTGGGTATTTTGCCACCGTAGAGGTTTGATCTAGGTGTTGGATTTTCACCTGATGGTTTGTTAGTTGGAGAGAGTGAGTCCTAATTATACTAGTCACCCAAGTGCTTTTGATACAGCTTGACTGATCGGACGAACCGCAGCCAAGTGCAGAGCATACACACTAGAGTCTTGTCAATTTTAGTAAGTTTTAAACTGGATGTTCTTGTTTAAAAGAAAAGCCTCCAAGAACCTCTTTCGATCTAAGTGGATCTCAATCGGGGAATCGAGGAGGGGTTAATTTTAAAGTTGTTGATAAACAAATGATAGAAAAAAGCAAACAGATACACAGTTCTAGTTTCTTAATTAATCCTACCGCGAATCTCTTTCCCCTTTCGAGTCAATCGAGAAATCGTGGGGTAAGTATTATGATTAATTCGAAATGTAAGATATGGGGTATGGAATTAATAAAAAAATCAAGTATACTGCCCTGAAAATTAGATCAATGCTAGTAAAAAAGAAATAAACAGAAATCGACGAAAAAGGCACCGACACAAATCCCCCCAGGGGGGATGGGGAATGGGCTCGAAAGAGCCTATTCCAAAGATAATTTTATTTATTATTAGTTATAGAATCATCGAACTGAAATTATCAGAAACTTCTTGGTCCTTATACAGGCTGAAACCAAGATTTTACAACTTTGGAAAAGTCTTGAGTTTTTAGTGAAAAAGGAGACCCCTGGGGGATTTGAGCGCTCCTGAGGCCACTTCAGAAAGCAGCTTCCTTTCCCTTCTATCAGACCTGCTAAAAGATAGCGAGCATATTAGAATACCAAATGACCAAAATCACTTTAAGAGTACCTTTGGATCAACCTACCTTATCTCACAAAAAATGAAGTTAAAACTAGCTAAACAGGCAGAAAAGGAACCAAGGAAAGCAAGCTTTCCTTGGGATATTGGCTTGCTGTTTGTGCAGCCAACAAAAATGCAATGATATTGTAGAATATTGAAATTTATAACAGCGAAAGGAAATCTAATGCATGCGATCTACAAGTTTCCTTTAAATTTTCATGCAAAAAGGACGATTTCCCTACAGCTAGATCTAGAATGCTTATGAAACCTTTTTAAGTGCAAGATCTAGGTTATGAGCTATGAAATATCAGATCTATGTGTATTTTACTTTGATGAAACAGATCCAAATGAATTCACAGCTATGAACTGAACCAAGTAATCGGCTAAAGTGTTGATTTTGAGGGAGGAAGAAGAGGAGAAAAGTGTTGGTTTCCTTGAAGATCCGTAGTAGAGCTTTCAGGTGGAATGTTGAGGGACTGTGCCTTTTAAATGTTTTGAGGAGAATGAAGAAGCAAACTAGATCAGCATCCTCTTCAAAGTATGAACCTGCAACTCAGCTGAAATCAAAGAACTTGCCAAGAAACTTGTGAGATCCGATTAGTACATACAAATAGATTCAAGATAACTTTCATATAAGCTTATAGGACATGCTAAATCTAGATCTCTAAACATGCATCCAAGGAGAGTGACAGTCAATAAACTTATTAAACAACACCTTTCCTATCAAGATTGTAATAAGCTAATTACCAATCTTAACCATAGATCTACAAGAAATTAGCAAAAAATGACCATAGATACAAGTTACCTCAGTAAAACAATGGCAATAATCATCCACACATGTAATGGCACCACACCGTATTGCCTCCAAAGCTTTTCTTTATTTCAAATGCAGAATTACAACAATACAATAGCAGCAGCACCTTAATCCCAGTTCTAACTAGCTTGGAAGAGGAGGATGTGCCTGGATATATACAAAATACAGGAGATCCAGCCCAGGGGGGGCGCAAATCCCAAGGAGATAGACCAAATATGTTGATGGAGAGTCCATCAATGCCTGATCTGTGTCTAACTGAGCCAGATATGAGTCTCACTAAGTGCAATTGTCAATCGGAGAGCTGATCTGACTGACACCTCAACCTGTTGACTGAAACATCCACCAAAACTCATCCAGATGAGCCAAAACGTGTTGAGGAGAGAGGGAGGGCGAAATTCCTCATAAAGGATGCTGAAGATCAACTCTGGATCTGATTTGATAACCTCCTTCAGTCAAGGATTTGTTAGATCCAGTCAATCTGCTCCAGATGTGATTGATTTCAGTCAAATCGGTTGAGAATCCACTGAGTTATTGATTTTGGATTTGCTCCATTATTCATCAATTTATTAATTAAAATAATCAATAATTGATTTTTGGGGCTTTCTGACCTGAGTGATGGAATATCACTCAAAACTTAGGAAATAGTGGGTCCATGGGTTTACATGGTGCTCTTAGCTTGAAAATGAGCACCTACATGACTGAAACCGATTATTTGGCCAACTTTTATTACAAAATCAATTTTTCCAATTAAACTATTAAAAAATAGCCTAAGTTTGGGAAAAATTGGAATTTAATAAAAAACATTGAAAAAACTAAAAAATTGAAAAATTGAAAAACACCTAGGGGGACTTAGACATGTTCATATGACTCAAAAATGATGTCTAGCATGTCTATACATTGACACATAGACTCTAATAACCTCAATAGGCCTAAATGCCAAGCCGACCACCCCAACTTTGGAGGTATGGAGTGAAAAACTCAGAAATTATCAGTCATTTATTCAACAACCAATAATAACCAAGGGGAAAAACACCCTGGGCTGATCAGATTGACAGATGAAGTCTAAGAGACCGAGTCTTTTACAGACACTATCATGCTAGAAAATTTATTACAATTACCCCATGGGGTATGAACATGTGATATGATACAACAAGCACTTCCCAGAAGTACTTCCAAAGGTCTTTTTGAAGTCCGAACAAGTTAACCCTGTCCAGTTCACCAGGCTAACTTGATAAAAACCACTAAGTACAACTTAGGTGGTAACAGGTTCTAGAGAGAGCTAAATTCCATCTGACACGGGCCGTGAAGAACCTCAACAAATCAATATCTTATTACGTAGATGAGTGTTACATATAAAGGAAATCAAAACCGTTATCTATAGTTAGATAATGAGATTATTAACTAGATTTTACTAACTAATAACTGAAATAGTATTTACAATTTAATCCTGAAGGATTTCAACATTTCCCCCCTTAATACGAAGGGACATCTGACATGCCAAGATGCACTCTGAATTTTTCAAACTTTTCACGGCCCAATGCTTTAGTAAATATATCTTCAATTTGCTATGAAGTAGGACAATGTGTCAGATGAATGGTTTTGGCCTCAACATGATGTCGAATCAAGTGATATTTGGTGTTGATATGTTTGGTTCGATCATGGAATTTTGGATTCTTGGCCAATTGAATTGCAGAAGTGTTGTCAACAAAGAGAGGCATTGAAGTCATTTGTTTCTCATGCAAGTCTTCAAGTATTTTACGAAGCCAAATGATTTCTTTTGTGGCTTAAGCTGCTGCAACATATTCCGCTTCAGTTGGAGAATCAACAGGAATAAATTGCTTTGGTGATCTCCATGTTATAGCTGCTGATCCAATGTTCATCAAATAACCTAAAGTAGAGACCCCATGCTCTTTATCTCCATCAAAATCTGAATCTGAATAACCAGTGAGATGAAAGTCTGAAACTTTAGAATATTTGATGCCATAAGATTGAGTGCCTTTTAAATATTTGAGCACTCGCTTTGCTGCATTCCAATGACCTTCACAGGGATGATGCATAAACTTGGAAAGTATTCCTATAGAAAAATTTATGTCAGGATGAGTAGCAGTAAGATAAATTAAACTTCCAACAAGCTACCTGTACTTTGTTGGATCTTCAAATGTGCTACCTTCATTTGAAGTAAGCTTTAGATTCTGCAGCTTTAGATTCTGCTCCATTGGTGTTGAAACAAGATTACAATCCTGCATACCAAATTTGTTTAATAACTCTCCAACATATTTTTTCTGAGAAATGAAAATGTTCTTTGGTTTTTGATCTACTTCAATTCCTAAATAATAATGTAATAATCCCAAATCTGTCATATCAAAAACCTTTTTCAATTCTCTTTTGATAGATACTATATAATCGTCATTATTTCCTGTGATAAGCAAATCATCCACATAGACAACTAGATATACAACCGATCTTCCAACTTTCTTGACAAATAAAGTTTCATCATCTAGATTGAAGTGCTTATAATTCAATTTGAGAAGATGCTCAATTAACTTTTCATACCAAGCTCGGGGTGCTTGTTTTAAACCATATAAAGATTTGACTAATTTGCATACCTTCTATTCTTGACCTTTGATAGTAAATCCTTCAGGATGATCCATATACACATATTCTTTTAAGTATCGATTCAAAAATGCAGTTTTAACATCCATGTGATGTATCTTGCATCCTTTTTGTGCTGCTAATGAAAACAAAGTTTGAATGGTGCCCCATTTAGCTGTAGAAGCAAATGTTTATGTGTAATCAACACCTTGTTTTTGTGCATACCCTTTTGCTACAAGTCTCGCTTTGTGTTTGTCAAGTGAACCATCTACTTTATACTTATTTTTATATATCCACTTGCATCCAATCGGTTTGGTTCCAATTGGAGGGTTCACCAACCTCCAAGTTCCATGTTTTATGAGAGCATCATACTCTCTTTGCATTTCACTTTTCCATACATCACTATTTACTGCTTCTTGAAAAGATGCAGGTTCATCAAATGCATTAAATTTTAATTCACAATCTGATGTTACAAAATCATCATACCTTTTAGGAAATGTCTTAGTCCGTATTGATCTACGAACTTCTTGTTGTTGTGGTGTTTGCTCTGTTTCTTCTCTAAGATCAGGTTCTACATTATCCATGATACTTAGTTTATCCATTCCATTAACAATATCATCAACTGTCTCATCTTTTGTTTCATCAACTTGTGCATTAGAATCATCAACTTGTGTATTAGAAGGAAATTCCAAAACTTGACCTTGACTGAGAACAAGAATCCCCCCTTCAAGATTTGGAAGTTCATTATCCATTTCATGATATATTTTTTTAGAATGAAATCTATCAAGCTGAGCAAGTTTTTTATCAATAGTGAGTGCATCTTTCTCAAACTCAATAAATATAACATCTCTAGAAACAATAAACTTCCTGTTATCTTCATCATACAACCTATAAGCTTTAGAAGTATTAGAACATCCCAAAAAAATACACTTCCGACTTCTTGCTCCCAATTTATGTCTTTGTTGCTTAGGAATCAAAGCATAACATGTGGAACCAAAAATTCTAAAATGCTTGACAGCTGGAAGATGATCATGCCACATTTCATAAGGTGTTTTGTTTTGTAGTGCAGCAGAAGGACATCTATTCTTAATGTAGACAACACAAAGAAATGCCTCTCCCCAAAACATTAACTTGACATTTTTAAAAAACATCATTGATCTTACCATATTCAAGAGTGTCCTGTTCATACGTTCTGCCACACCATTTTGCTGTGGATTATAAGGAACGGTTGTTTGATGTTTAATACCATTCTCCTGCAAATATTTTTCAAACTCTTGAGATGTATATTCACCACTGTTATCAGTTCGAAGGGTTCCAATATTGAGTTGAGCTTCATTTTTAATCCATAAGTGAAAGTTTCTGAATGTATCAAAAGCTTGAGATTTTGCTTTTAATAAATAAACCCAAGACATCCTCATAAAGTCATCAATGAAAGTCATGATATATTTGTTCCCATTTGCTGATGGAATGGGCATGGTCCCACATAAATCCAAGTGAACAAGACCAAGATTTCTTGAAGCTCGAAACATAGAATCATTAAAAGGTTGTTTACTGTGCTTGCCTAAGATACAAGCATCACACGGGGAAATTTGTCTTGGAATAGTAGGAATCCCTTGAACTCCTTTCTGTTTCATAATCCTGAGACTGTCATAACTAATATGACCAAATCTAGCATGCCACAATAAGCTGGAAAATAAATTACTATTATGCTGAACCAACTTTGCAGAATTCTGTGAATTGGATGATGTACCATTCAACTTTAAAAGTTTGTTATCTTCCACTCCATTCATTACAACCACATTATCATAAGCCCTTCTAATTTCAATGATACCATCAAACATATGTATCGAGTGATTTTGTTGTCTAATTTGCACAAGAGATATTAGATTTCTCTTCAATTGTGGAACATAAAGCACACCAGGAAGTATATAATCAGCAAGTCCTGATAATTTCAATCTAACAGAACCAATTCCTGAAGGTTTTAACTGAGACTTATCTGCCAAATGTTCTACCCCATCAATTTGATCACTAAAAGTTTCAAAGAAGTCTTTTCTAAATGTCATATGACATGTGGCTCTGGTATCCAATAACCAAGTATCATTCCATGAAAACGAAGTACTAAAAGCTTCTTCAATTCCTAGATCACAATGTGCAACAACACAATGTGCAGACTCAAGAGGGTTACCTTTATCATTTCCTTTATCTTGTACTTGCTCTGTCTTGTTAACAATTTTGTCCCAAGAAGTTCTACAATAACTGGCAGTATGACTAGTTTTTCCACATCTATAACATTGTTTCTCTCCTTGATTAAATCTCCCCCCCCCCCTTTCCTCTGTACTGTCCTCTTTGTCCTCTACCTTGACCTATGCTTCTATTTTCATCCTTTGCAAATTCTTCTTTTGATTTGTGTCCTTTCTGTGCAAGGAAAAAAGTTTCTTCATTGGGTTTAGACTCCTTCTTCCCAAATGCTTTCTCGCTTTCTACAATTTTCTCAACAAGTGTTTCAAAGGTCATAGCTTTCATTTGGCCACTAGCTTGAAGTGATTCTAAATAATGAGTATATGTAGGATAAAGAGCTTTAATAAATGCAGTAAGTTGAATGTCAACTTGTTGTGGTTGCAACTGTTTCCCCAAATTTCTTAAATTTTGGTCCCCTCCTCATGATTTAGCATTGTTTTTTTTATTGTTTGGATCCTTGAACCTTTTGATTGTGCTTTAAGTTTGGATAGGTTTGATGATTATAATAATCTGGCTTAATTTTCGTTCGTGTGTGGAATTGTTGTAAATCTCAGTTTTTTAAAGTTTGTTTTTGCTGAGTTTAACGTGGATCAAGTTTTTGTAATTTGCAAAACGCTGTTTCAGAGGCGAAACAGTTCAATCGCTGCCAAGTTTGAAGTTTTCATCACTTAGATCGGAGGTTGTTGTCCTGGTTTTCTTCCACCGTTGCGGCTCTCAAAGTAGTTAAGCCTCCGAAGTATAAAGCACTCCACCCTCCGATATGCGTCGCGTGGCTATAACCTTTCTTCTTCCGCCGTTGCGGCTCCCAAATCGACTAAGTGCCCGAAGTCTAAAACGCTCCGCCAACTGACGCGTCCGTCTTTTAGTTGCTTGCCCGTAACTTTTTCTTCTTCCGCCATTGTGGCTCCCAAAGTGATTAAGCTTCCGAAGTGTAAAACCTTCCGACTTCCGATGGAGAGTTTTCCCGCCCGCGGGTCGAGTATCCTTAGCCTTTCCTTTTCCGCCGTTGCGGCTGGGAAAGTCATTTAGCTTTTGATGTAAATATCTTCCGAATTCTGATTGAGATTTTTCCCGCCCGTGGGTTGCGTGTCCATAGTCTTTTTCTTCCCGTTGTTACGGCTGTGCGAAGATCTCAACTTTCGATGTCAAAGTCCTTCCGACTTCCGATTGTTTTTTCCCTTTTCCCGCCCGCAGCTCAGGTCTTAACTTTTTCGTCTCCCGGCGTTGATGTTTTCTCCCGAGCCCGTAGGTGGACTAGACAGTGGCGCACCGGGCCATTTCTTGTGGATTAGCCGTTAGATGGTTTAATATGACGTTTGTTTAGAATGAAATCCCACTCAATGATGCACATCATTTGATTGCAGGTGGTTTCCGGAGAATGGTCAAACTACTGCGGCGCGAAGGGAGATGGTTAATTTGGTAAAAGCAAAGCCGAAACCTCAGGATCGCAAGTAGGACAAATGAAGGAAAAGACAAAGTGAATGGCGACAAAGGCACAGACCTGAAAAGATTTGTCAGTTACCCATCAGATCATGAAGGTGTACATAAAATAAAATGGGAAGATGAAGCGTTTTGAAGGACCGGAAGGTCATACGTTTGGGGGGGGGGGTAGCCCAAGCAGTCGGTGGTGGTAGTTTAAATATTTGAAAGTAGAACTTAGCAGGGACTTTTTTCGCTGGAAAAAATTGTAAACCATTTGCTTGTAAGAGGAACTATTTCGTTTTACAATCAGAAACTACAACTTATGCCTGTTGGAGAAAGCGTAATGTGGAATGTTGTTATACACCTGAGTGGCACCTCTCCGTCCGAGTGCTGATATCCCTCATGTCGGCACACAAAAGGACACTTATGGATAGAGGTTTGCCCTTAACACTATAGCTTGGCTTGTCATGAAATACATTCTACCTTCATCCAGCTAGTTACTTTGCCATTTAGCCATGTTGGGATGTATTCACGACTCTCATTCTTGAAAAATCACGAGTCATTCGCGAGTCTCCTTCACAGCAAGTTGCGAATCCTTGTATTCGCAGGTTTCTCTTATACAGAGTCGCGAGTCATTCGCGGGTTGCTCTACTACATACCCACGAATGTGCTTCTTAACATGAAAACACAAAATCATGTGCTAATGGGAGTTTAGTTAAGTCATTTTACTTAATCTCCCTAACTGCTATAACCTCCCTAACCTTCGAGAACTGCCTTATTTCACCCATATAAATACAGGCCTTGGGGAGGGTTGTAGACACTTACACTTTTGAAGCAAAGTTATGCTGGTGAATTGTTTACAGAAGTTTTTGGAGCAGTGAAACTCAGAATCCTTTGGTGGCAGAGGAGTCCTTGTCTTAGATGTTTGGTTGTACTCTGAACTTTCTCATTATTGATAATAAAGATATTACTTCTTCCACATGTGTCTTATATATCTTGGTTTGATAATTGTTTATGCTTCAGTATTTCATATTTGAATTATCTAACCTGCTAACATATATATATGAATCATACTATATCTAGAATATTGTCTCTGAACAGGTGAAAGAGGAGTGAGCCTTG
This sequence comes from Pseudotsuga menziesii, assembly GCA_001517045.1. NCBI lineage: Eukaryota > Viridiplantae > Streptophyta > Pinopsida > Pinales > Pinaceae > Pseudotsuga > Pseudotsuga menziesii. The sequence continues at coordinate 11,367 of LPNX010222167.1, read as the reverse complement.
AAGACTTTGGAAGTAAGGCAGATCGGAAGAGGACTAGAAAGGATCGAACGTCGTTTAACAAGTAAGTTCTTCTAACCCTCCTATTTCCTATTCTACACTTTAGAAGTCAATTGTCTGCAAGTGTTTGAGTATTTTGGTAACCCCCGACCTACGATTATTAGGTGCATAATCCCTTACAACATAACTGGCAACTCCGCTGGGGAAGCCTAGACTGCTGTAGGTCATTTCTGTTATCCTGACCAGTTTTGCTTGTGAGTCTGCTTGTGGTTTGTTATCTTGGATCTTGCTTACTTCAGTGTTTGAAAGTATTAGGGTTTTTTCTTTGTTTTTAAGAAAAAATTTATACCCATTCGCAGGTTGTTCCACTGAACAGTCGCGAATGAAAAGTTGCATTCGCGGGTTGTTATACTGCACAGTCGCGAGCATTCGCGAGTTGCACTGCTAGACAGTCGCGAGTACTCCTGAAGATTTGGATTTTTAAAGAAGAGTTTGCTTGTGTCTTTTCTTGTTATAGTCCTTGTTTTCTGAGAATACTTTCCTTAAGAATGCTGTAGAGTTTGCTTGATTGCCTTAGGTAATCACATCTTAGTGCTTTTTGAAAGCCATTGAGTCCTTTTACTTGATTTATTTACTGTTTGCATCCTGAAGCATTTGGCTTGTTTGGGTTCTTGGTTAAAGTGTCTTAGTCCAGATCAGTGATCAGGGTCTTGGACTCTATTTTTCCAGTCTACTTTCTGATAGTTGATGGTTTGCACTTACCTTTTTAAGTCTGCAGTGGTTTTGTATCATTGTTTGCACCCAAGCTAGGGTTCCTCGCCTGCTTCTCTTGCTGGTCTGTTAGTTCTGTCAGCTTGCTTGTTTCAGTTTGTAGTTTGTATACAGTTTGTAAGCTTCAAGTTGACTCAAACATAGTGCATTGTAGATGCATAGTAGTTTCTTTGAGCAATTTTTAAAGTGAAAACAAAACATAGTTAGTCTTTTGCATTGTGATCTTTGCATAAGTAGTGTTTGCTTCATTTTAAAAATATATAATCTCAGAAAATTACAAAAATATAGGCTTAGTTTCTCTTATCAGTGCTTTAGTTCATCAATACATATTTGAAAAAATGAAAAGAAGTTTGTTTTATAGTGTTAGTTTGCTTTGAATACACCTTTTAATTAAGAAACAACCCTTAAAATAAACGCATAAATTAAAATTTATTAGTAAGTTTTTATTTTTAGGGGCCTTTCACTTACTAGCTTAGGCTAGACTTGTGGGCTAGGGATTGTAAACTTCCCACAAGTTATAAACTCAGACGTAGTGGACTGTTCTTTAGGTAAATCCTTGATTCTATCACTGTATCTGGGAAGCTCCTCTCAAACGGGAGTTAAGCACTAGGCCGCGTGGAGGCTTGGACAGAGGGGATAACCCCCCGAATCCTTGTCAAAACGTAACCCAGGACTTTTGCGCATTTGGGGATTCTATCATAGACAGAGTTTCGGGCTCAGCTACCCTGCCCATGCGTACGAGTTCGGCTGACGACTGTCCCCCCAGACAGCTGGTATTGTCAAGGTAGCCTTTAGTCTCTTGTCTTTTAGGGTTCATACCTAGGTAAACCGGAAGGTTATTTTTGGTTCACCTTGAACGGGCTTGGAAGGTAACCCTTGTGGAAAGTGCAGGAGGGTGGTGGGTGATTCCTCCGCTTGTGCCTGAGAACCCCTCAAGGACGCCAAGTAACTGTTCATCAGCTTTCTTTGAGAAAGCATATCTTTATACCCTGGTTTGATTGCTTGAGACTCTAGGATCTTTTTAGTGTATGCTCTGTGGATTTGCTTGTGCTTAGTTGACCTTAGGGTGTGATTAAGTCAAATTTTTAATTCTGGAGGACCAACTAGTTGGAAGGTCAAGAAGGTTGAGAAACCTTCCTCCTCTTCCTGCATTGGAGCCTCCACCTTTACCCCAAAGGCGGAGATTAGGCACAGACGGTTCTTTTGAACCAGTAGGAGTAAGTGAGGTTCTTGGTGAACCGGAATTGATAGCTAACCGTTTTGATTTTGACACAGTCAAGATAGAAGAATTGCAGACTGACGAGTTTGCAAGAAATTTTAACTCCCCCTTGACTGATCTTAACGATCCTGTGATCGTCCAAGTTAGACCTTTTAGTTCACCAGTAGTAGGTGTCCCTTTGAGTAGAGTTATGTCTTCTGCGGAAGAGAGTTCTTTTGTGTTTACCTCAACCCTTTCGGTTGAAGGGGTACTACCTCCCCCGATTAGTGCCCCTAGATCTAGTTTTCCTTCTACCCCTTTGACTCCAGCGAGCCGGGTGGTTCAACCACCGATTCACTCCAACATAGGAGGTATTTCTGGTAACATGGTTGCTGGGATCCCCAATATACCTATCATTCCCTCTTCCTTCCCTTACACTACTCAGAGTGGTCCGGTAGGATCCTCGGCTTATGTCCAAGGATTTCCTTGGAATGGGGGGCACATTCCCCCATGCAGTCCGTACGTAGGTCCAACTCCTTCAAATTAAGGAGTGTGGTTTGGAGGCAACACCTCTTATGGGCAGAGCTTCCATACCCCTATTTTGGTCCCATACTCGAGCTCTCCCTTCTCTTTGTTTAGAGGAGGGATACCTGCTCCAGTCTTTCAGACCCCAGCTTCTATGGGGATGGCCCGAACCACTTACACTGCACCTCCCACCCAAAATCCTGTGGCCTACGGATGGAATCCATTTCAAAGTAACCTTCCCACTTCACAATCGGTGTCATGGGGAAAACCCACCTTTACCTATGGGAATTTGGGGGTTGGACCCTCTAATACCCAAGATGGCACTTCTAGTACACCGGTTAGGCCCAAACTTCCTTTTTTGGCAACTTTGAACTTGCCAGACTTATCCAAATTGATGAATGACTCGGTGAGGCATGACCCTTTATGGCCACCTGTTCCCACCAAACTACCCTCGGACATCCCTAAGTTCGAAGGTAAGGCTGGTGAAGATCCTGGGGCTCATGCCACCACCTTCCATTTATGGTGTTCTTCCAACTCATTGAATGAAGATTCAGTGAGATTGAGGCTGTTCCAGAGGACCTTGAATGGCACTGCGGCAAAATGGTACATTGAGCTGCCTTCTGCTGCTTTTAGTAGTTTCTGGGACCTAGCTAGTGCTTTCCTTAGTCACTTTCAGCTTCCGGTTCATTACGAATTCGAAACGGATTTGTTGTCTACTTTCAGACAAAACAAGGAAACCCACATCTCGGATCATATCCAAGAGTGGAGGAGGCGAAAGAGTCTTATCAAAGCTACCATCCCTCCTGAGTTTCTATTAGAGTGGTTCCTCAAGTCATTGTTGCCATACATTTCTAAGGATGTTTCCACATCAGGAGTGACTAGTGAAGAAGAAGCCATACTCAGGGCCCAGCAGTTGGACTTGATTTATTCACAATCTGGGATTCTATATGAAATTATCCCTGAGGCACAAAGGCCTTCACATGAGGATGAGAAACCCAAGCTTGGACCCCATGCCGATGGTGTGGTTGGGTCCGTAAACTCTCCCACTATAGAGTCTTTGACAAAACAACTTCACCAATTGTCTGTCAAACAGTCTACAGTGGAGGCAACAAAGGCTTCCCCCTCCCCCCAAAGTGAAAATGTTTTTTCACAATCCTCTTCGAAGGGCAATCAACAGCCCGGCGGGAAGAAGAAGAAAGGAAAAAAGGGAGAGGGAAACCAAAATCAAAACAAGCCAAAGCCCGCAAACAATGCTGATGGGGGCAAAAAGGAAAAGAAGAAAGTCAATTTCCCTTGTAAGTTGTGCCAAGGGGACCACCTTACTCATCTTTGTCCCCTCATGGAACAAGCTCAGAAGCTGCTCCAAGCTCAACCGCCGACTGTCCTGAAGGATCCATTTCCCCAAGGGCAGAATTCTGCTTCAGCTTCTACCGTAGCAGGGGGCACTCAAGCTGCCCTTGACCCCAATTATATCAACATGGTTAGATCCTCAACTTTGTTACAAACCAGGAACAATAACTATGAGAAAGAGACTGATGAGAAGGGTAAAGTTGTAGTTGAATCTTCCAACCCTCTCACTATAGAGAAACCTGCGGAAATAATGCCAAAGATACCCAAAGGTATCTTTAAGAAGACTTTGCATAACCCAAATGCCCGAGCCGCTTCTAACTATTCTGTGGTTGAAGACTTGGCCCAGACTCCGTGTGCAATGTCAGCTTTGGAGGTGCTACAGAGCTGTCCCGCTCAGCGGGATGCCCTCTTGGCAGCTTTAGGTAGCATGGACTCTTCGAGTCTCTCATCGAAATTTAATCTCTCTGATGTTAAAATTTGCCTCCCTTATCATGTAGCTCTATCAATTGATGTTGTCCATGGTGGTAAGACCATTGGACGAGCAGTTGTTGATGAGGGAGCCTCTACTTGTGTTATATCCCTGGCCTGTTGGAAAGCTCTTGGATCCCCAGAGATGGTCCCATCAACCACTTTACTTACTGATTTTGATGGAAGGTCTTTCCATCCACATGGTATCCTTCCAGCTGTTGAGATTAAGTTGGCTGGCAAAGCAGTGTCCGTTGAAGTCGAAGTGATTGATGCTCCATTGGACTACAATTTGCTTCTGGGTAGGAATTGGACTTATGCAATGTCTGCTGTTGCATCTGCTGTCTTTCGTGTCGTGGTTTTTCCACATGAGGGCAAGCTGGTCACTGTTGATGAACTTGATTTTACCCGAAAAGGCCAGCTAGAGTCTAAAGATTCCACTGTGCCATTGGTTCATCAGGCCAAAACTGCTCCACAGAGCTTGGGGGTTGGAATGTACACATCATTGATGGGCACATTCGATATTCCAGCTCCAGTCCTTTATATCGGTTCTACTACTGTAGGGAAGTCCATTGATTCGATGGTCGATAGGACTGATCCTTGGGTCCTCCCAACCCCTCAAGAACCGGAAGTGCCCTTATCTGCAGTGGAAGTGGCGTATCAAGCTATTACCCAGACCACTGTAGATCCCATTCTAGATCCTCTTACAGTCTCGGATGATCTGGAAGAAGTCTATATGCCCGCATGGGAAGAAAACTCTTTACATTCCATAGATTGCTTACACACCGTTTTACCTTCCGATGAAGCTATTCTGGAAGCTATGTGTTCACATGATAAGATATGTGAGGATCTTCATCACCAATCTTATTTCCTTCCAGAGCTAAGCAAGATAGAAAACCAAGAGTTTCATGTGAGACTGTCGGATGATGTTGATACACCTGTCAACCCTTTACCTAGGGAAGGAGTGTTTGCCGAGGGGAATATGGCAAAAATTTCCACCACTATACCGATCAACATCTCTGTAAAACCAGATGTCATGGAAAATATCTATATAGGTGCAAACTGCTCTCCGGAGGAGATTGCTATTTATACTGCCCTTTTCAAGGAATTCCGCGATATCTTTGCCTGGTCATATGAGGAGATTTCAGGCATTGATCCATCTATTGTTCAACATGAGATCCCAACCTATCCTAATGCCAAGCCAGTTCGGCAAAAATTACGCCCCGTGAACCCGCGTAAAGCGGCGACTGTGAAGGCAGAGGTTGAAAAGCTGTTGAAAGCAGGTTTTATATATCCCGTAGCTTTGACTGAATGGGTGTCCAACCCAATTCCTGTTGATAAAAAGCAAGGGACTATCCACGTTTGTACGGACTTTCGAGACCTTAACAAAGCTTGTCCTAAGGACAACTACCCTACACCATTTATTGATCAGATCATAGATGCATGTGCGGGTAGTGAGGTATTCTCATTTATGGATGGTTTCTCCGGCTACAATCAAATCCAAATCAAACCGGAAGACCAGCATAAAACTACTTTTATTTGCCCTTGGGGTACAATTGCGTATAGAAAAATGCCCTTTGGATTGAAAAATGCAGGGGCAACCTTTCAGTGAGCCATGAAATTTGCTTTTCACGACATAAAAGCCATTGTCAAGCCTTACCTTGATGATCTGCCTGCTCATTCTCGCAAGAGGATTCAGCATCCAGATCATTTATGGTTGATTTTTGAGAGATGCAGATACTATAAAATTCGCTTGAATCCCCACAAGTTTGTTTTCTGCATCGAATCAGGTAGATTGCTTGGATTCATTGTCTCTAGTAGGGGCATTCAGGTGGATCCTTTAAAATTCGAGGCCATTGTAAATCTTCCTCCTCCTCGTTCACTTAGGCAACTTCAGAGTTTACAAGGAAAGTCTAACTTCCTTTGACGTTTTATCGTTAATTATGCCAAGATCACAAAAGGTTTCATGCGCCTGCTTAAACAGGACACCCCATTTGTATGGGATGAAACTGCACAACTCGCGTTCGAGGCATTGAAAAAAGCCTTGTTGTCGGCTCCTTTATTACGCCCACCAGATTATTCTAGGGATTTCATATTATATCTGGCCACTTCGGAGTCTACCATTGGGGTAGTGCTAGTTCAGGAGGATGACAAGCTCGTTGAGCATGTTGTCTATTATCTTAGCCGTGCTCTGGTTGGACCTGAGCTTAAGTACTCCCACATCGAGAAGTTAGCCTTAGCAGCTGTTTATGCTGTACAGAGGTTACGACACTACATCTTACTGAGGACCACTACTGTAGTGGCGGATGTAAACCCTTTCCAATATGTTTTATCCCGACGGATTGTTAGGGGAAAATTCAATAAGTGGATAGTCATTCTCCAAGATTTTGACTTGGTTTTCCAATCCGCTAAATCCAAAAAGTCCTTAGTTTTTGCCGAGCTTATAGCAGAATTCCCTATGGAAGAAGATGTAGTGGTAGAGGATGACTCATTCCCAGATGAGCACATCTTCCTTATATCCACCTCTGATCCTTGGTACGAAGATATTATTATATATCTCCAGACTTTGAAGTATCCTACCGCTTACTCTAGGGAAGACCGACGCAAGTTACGCCTTCATGCTAAAAACTACCTCATTATAGGAGATACATTATATCGACGAGGGGTAGATTCGTTCTTGCGTTGCTGCCTTACTCATGAGGAAGCGGAGATTGTCCTAAATGATTCCCATAGCGGAGCATGTGGGGGTCATTTATTTGGGTTAGCAACGGCCTAGAATATATTACGTGCCGGGTATTTCTGGCCCACCATCTTTAAAGATTGTGTGGAGGCTGTGAAACTCTGTCATCCATGTCATCTTTACACTAGAAAAATGCGGTCACATCCTGCTCCCTTGTTTCCTGTTGTCTCGGTAGGCCCCTTCATGAAGTAGGGGATAGATTATATGACATGCAACCTAGCCTCGGCTGGGGGGCATAAATACATCATTGTTGCTGTCGACTATTTCACAAAATGGGCAGAGGCAATGCCTACTTTCAAAGACAATGGGGAAACTGCATCTTTCTTCGTGTTTAATCAGATTATTGCTAGGTTTGGTATTCCCAAGGTGATTGTCACTGACCATGGTAGTCATTTCCAAAATCACATGATGACAGAGCTGACCACCATGCTCGGATTTCGACAAGAACATTCTTCTCCTTATTATCCGCAAGCAAATGGTCAGGTTGAGGCTGTAAACAAAACTTTAAAAACTATCCTTAAACGTACTATTGATGCAGCCCGTTCGAATTGGCACATCATGTTATATCCTGCTCTTTGGGCTTATCGAACCAATGTCAAGACTGCTACGGGTTTTTCCCCCTTCCAACTCGTTCACGGGGTGGAAGCTATTACACCGATTGAATGCGAAATCCCATCCTTACAGATAGCTATTCATGTGCTACCTGACACAACTGAGCTTGAGGAACGGTTGCTCCATTTAGAACACCTTGATGAACAACGTAGAGATGCATTGACTGCAAATCAAGCTCATAAGAATAGGGTTAAATCTCAATATGATAAAACGGTCAAACCTCGGGTTTTCTCTGAAGGGGAACTTGTCTTGCTCTGGGACCAAGATAAAGAGCCTCTGGGGGCAGGAAAATTCAAGGCCATGTGGTTGGGACCCTATGTTGTGTCTAAAGTTTTGAGTAAAGGCACATATGAATTAGTGGATTATGATGGGAATAAGCTGCCTGAGCCTAGAAATGGGCTCTACCTGAAGAAGTACTATGCCTAGGCTTAGCACTTTTTCTTGTATATTAATGTATGTATTTTTATGTACATTAGGTTGTTAGTTTCATTTTTTATACTATCTGCTGGTTGTTGCAGATGTCTTCCGAGATGTATGTAGGTTTTGCTGATGCCGCCAGCCGTCATACTTGTAACCTAGCTTCGGCAGCATGGGTTATCTATTCCCCTTCAGGACAGCTTGTTGCCGCGGGTGGCGCTTGTCTAGGTCCTACTACCAATAATGTTGCTGAGTATAGGGCTATAATTGAGCTCCTATGGGATGCTTTGTCACGAGGCATCACCCAGCTTGAAGTCCGTTTGGATTCTCAGTTGGTTGTTTCCCAGCTCAATTGAGCTTATCAGGTGCGTAATCCTACATTGTTACGTCAGTTCATGCAAATTCGTTTACTGGAAAGACATTTTGAAGTTATTACTTTCAATCACATTCCATAAAACCAAAATTCATTAACTGATGCATATGCTAATTATATTTTGGACTGGCATCTCACACACATTCTATAAAATATACAGCAAATACATAAGAAACATTTGTAAATAAGCTGACAACCAAACACAAATATATATATATATATATATATATATATATATATCTGTCATAGATAGGTCAAGTCTGATTCGTAGATCCCGTCATGTACAAATATACAAAAAGTGGATCATCATCCATCAAAATGCCCTAAAACTAATCCTGCTCACCATGGCCACTGGGACCTCCTTGGTCCCCGTGATCTCTGTGCCCCCTGGCTTCCTCAGCCTCCTCAGCTTCAGCAGCCTCCACCGCATCCCTGTATACACATACTGCTCTAGCTACTCGTCTGAAAAGACGTAGCCAGGCCGGTGGAACCCCAACTACTGACTCCTGCATAGCTACAGGGAGATGCTCTATCCGTATCGTAGGTACTCGCTCGGTCAACCTGCCTAGATTCGCCTCGAGTACTCTGATCAATCCTGGGTCTCCCCCTGCAACAGGACGTACGAAGGTACGTGGGTGCCCTTCAGGGCGAACTGGTCCAATATCTACATTTTGACACATAAATAGGGTTTAGAATTGTGCATATGTATATATCCTATCATTTGAAAATCCATAAAAATTTGATAATGATAAAAGATATAAAAATGACTTACCCATCTCTCCCCATGCTCCTCCTGGAGGGAGGACTAGGTCGGGATCACCTCGGAAATCTAACCCGGCGTATGGAAACTGCTCCAACGCCGGCACCTGTCGTTCCCACCATGTATAGAAATCATCATCATACATGCTATGTACTACATCTCCTCCTCCTTGACGGAGGAAGATATCTCCCCACCGGCTCAGCCTCGGCTGCCGTGGATGACGGACCTGTAATGGTATAGCAGGGCTCATAGCTGGCACCCTCTCAAAGAAGAACGCTACCAGTATACTAGCATAGACAAAGTTCTTCCGTCTTCCCCTCCTACAGTCAGATAATTTCCTCTTCATGATGGGGGCAATTCCTGTACACCAATCAAAGAGAGTACCTCTAAAGCTGTCCACCGCCACTCTCATCTGAGTCCTGGTGGCCATGTGTAACCCTGCTGACCCTGAAAGTCTCACTATAGTACTGGCCAATACCTGTAGTGTAAGATCCTGAATATCTGCAATGAGAACGCTGCTGCCTTTCTTTTGAGTACCAGGCCTGCAGAATACATCGACATAGTTCTGGACACTCAAGGGGTCTCCACCCCTGCCAGTGCCTTCCAGGTTCACCAGTGCTCCCTGATGTGACAACCCGGTTATGAAGTAGATGTCTTGTGTGGTAAGCTCCAAAGTCTCACCTTGGATATTGAACATCCCCAGGTCATGGTCCCAATAATGGACTAATAACTCTAATATGCGGACATTGGCCCGCATGGGCGATGTGCAAAAGAACTTGAGAAGCCCACTAGTCCTCAATGCTTGGATAGTAGGTGGGATTTGGAGAGCTACTTGATCCATCGCTTCATGTTCCCTCTCTCTCCACTCCAGCACCATGTTTTTCCTGACAAAAACACATATTTTGATTCAGTATTCCATAATAAAATTTAAAAATTTTGACTATTTTTAAAACATTTGACCTATCACGCAGCATTCGCGACTGTCCATTGGGACAAGTCGCGAGCCATTCGCGACTTTCCTGTTCAGCAACTCGCGAATGGAACTCGTATTCACGACTATTACGCTTAGCAACCCGCGAATACATTTTGCCACATTTTAGGTTTATGAAAAATACTGAATTAACCCCTAAATTCAAAATCTGTTTGGATGAAATTGAAGAGCTAAGGGTGTAGATTTACTTGAAGCTGACGGTTTCTGAATCCGATGGTCCAATTGTCCACAACGATCAATCAAAGATAGAGGGTAAACTTTCCTTTTTGGTTCAAAAAGTACAAATGATATGAAATGTTTTGATTTTCAAACTATTTATAGAAATATAATTTCGTAAAGTGGGTCTTTTTATATAATTTGAAATGACAATTGATTAATATCACCCTTTTTGTGCCTTGGAACAGGTTTACCAACTTTTCAAAGTGTTGATGCTTCTATAGGGTGGTTTTTGCTCTTTCCAACACCTGTTGGCATTTTATCACTCCACATTAACCTTAGTACTCAACATTTTGCCACGGACTATGGTATTTTAAGCCATTAGTCCCTTGTCTCTACCATTGTTCTTCCGTGGCTAGGATCTCTTTTCATGAGTATCATCCTTATATGCCATTGCCATCCTTTGGTACTCATTTCCGTCACTATTTCAGGCCCCGGGGTTTCCTCATAGCTATTTTTCACGCCAAATAGAGCTTCTTATGAACCTCTTTTTACAAGCTATCCCTTTATAGGAGATCCCAACCTTATGGAGTTTCTTTAGGCCCAGGTCTGACTCCTTCAAAACAGACTTGACTGCCGAGTTATCTCATCCGTTCAAGCTCGTTAAGAATATGTGAATGGGCATCCACATTGGTGGTAGGTTATCTCTTTCTCAGACCATGCAAAATAATACGAGAAAGGATCACTCTCTTTTCCTCGAAATTGAGAAGAGTATTCTCAGGTATAGGTTTATCACTTTTCCGGACCTGAGGGACTAAATTTACAGAAAAGGAACACCTGGTTTGAGCTTAGTTTTCTCTTTTTCGTGCTCTGGACCCAAACATGAAAAAGATTTTGAGTGTATTTTGTGTCTTTGTCATGCTCGTTAAACACTAAAGAACAAAGCAACAAGTTTATTGTTGTAAGCCCCATTTCTCGTAACCAAATGGATCTTTCCGAGTGATCTTGCTTT